>CATIWC010001878.1:0-277120 GCA_948472305.1 Vicia faba
TCTCTCTCTCTCTCTCTCTCTCTCTCTCTCTCTCTCTCTCTCTCTCTCTCTCTCTCTCTCTCTCTCTCTCTGAGAGATATTTTTAGTATATATGCATAAATTTGATTTGAGAATATTATAATAATATTTAATAAAACTAAAAATAGATTTCACAAATTTTTATATTCTATAAGTTATTTAAATATTTTGATATTTTTCATAGGTTCTTTGATTTTGAGGTAAGTCTATTTGAGATGCTTAAAAATAAAAAATTTGATTTACCATGTTATTAAAATCTACTTTTTTTTTATTTCATTTAATAATTAGATATAATTATATTGGAAAATGTGTGTGTTTAAATTTGTAATGCATTAAATACTATATTAAAAACTATTTAGAATATATTCGTTTTTGCAATTGTAAGAGGATAGAGGTGGCACAAAACATTTATTTTAAGGGGTACAAGATACTTAAAGTCTAGAGTATTTAATGTAAATTCCAAAATTTTAGGGGGTGTATATGAATCCCTGATAGTAAGTTGATTTCGCCATTGCTTGAAGCCTCTACAGGAATTTAGAACCTCAAATAAGTTAGGTAATCAAGTCTATAAATAACAAATCAGGAGCATTACGACCAAGTCAAGAAAGGTGGTAAGATATGTGAACGTCCTCCCACTTATATTTTATATTGTTATTGTTGTAGAATTAGAAGAATTACAAGAATTTAGAACTTCAAATAAGTTAGATAATCAAGCCCATAAATAACAAACCATGAGCATTACAACCAAGTCAAGAAAGGTGGTAAGGTATGTGAACGTCCTTCCACTTATGTTTTATGTTGTTATTGTTGTAGAATTAGAAGAATAAGTTAGCAGCTCAAATTATATGTTTGACAAAAATTGATTCTAAGAAAGAAAAAAAAAGTTTATGGATTTTAAATGAACAATTTGTAAATTAAGATATATGCATATATTTGATTTTAAATGAACAACTTACAAATTAAAATATATGCATAAATCAAACTATTGGTTTCTCATAGTTTATTTGATTTTGAGGTATGTCTATCTGAAATGCACAAAAATAAAAAATTTGAGTTGCCATGTTGTTAAAGTCTAGCTTTCTCTTGGAATCAATTAATATATTAGTAGTGAAAATTATTTTGAAAATATAATTATGATATAAGTTATGGAAATGTAGTATTTTTCATTTCATTTAGTTGTTAGATATTATCATATTGAAAAATGCGTGTGCTTAAATTTGTAATGAAGTAAATACTATATTAACTACTATTTAAAATGTATCAGTTTTTTAAATTGTAAAAGATGATAGATGGTGCAAAACATTTATTTTAAGGGGTGCAAGATACTTCAAGTCTAGAGTATTTAGTGTAAATTCCAAAATTCAAAGGGTGCATATGAATCCCAGGTAGCAAGTTGGTTTTGCCACTATTTGAAGCCTTTATAGGAATTTCGAACTTTAAATAGGTTAGATAATCAAGCCCATGAATGAAAAATCAGGAGGCACATTCACTACCAATACCACACGAAATCCTAAGAATTGTTGCAACCAAGTTAAGAAAGGTGGAAAGGTATGTGAACGTCCTCCCATGCTGAATACACTTATATTTTATGTTGTTTTTGAAGAACCAAAAAGAGTAGGTTAGCAGCTCAATTATGAGTTTGACAAAAATCGATTCTAAGAAAACAAAGGTTCATGGACTTTTTCACGTGCAAAGATAGATATCTTGAACCAAGACCTGTCCAAAATGAAGTCACATGCAATATCGTTATCCATGAAAAAAATTTAATAACTCACTCTTTATTTTCCATGTATATCTATAAATTGAATTTTGTATTAGTTTATCGATCTAGACTTTGAATGCTTTAAAGTCACCATTGGGGTGATCATGTATCCTATGGTATTCAAAGCACACATTTTTGTTAGAAATGAGATTTGACTTCTTCCTGGCGATATAGGTTGATTAAGTTGGAGTTATATGCATCCTTGGAAATTAATTTACACCTCTATGTTATAAGGGTTAAGTTGGTGAAGTAATTTATCCTTTAATCCTTTACTCAATCGTTTCCTTTGTCTCATGATGTGAAAAATGATGCCAAGAACAGACTATAGCAGGTTTCTTCTCGGCAAAAACCCCAGAAGGGTAAGGAAAAACAAGGGGAGCAAGAAGAACACAATGAATTAGTTATTAATTGTTACTCTTTACTTTCTCTTTGAAATAAGATTACAAGTGTTTCAGAATAATAAATAACCCTCTCTCACCCTAATTAGAATTTACAGTGTTGCAATGATAAGAGACTAGTATGCTATTTATAAGAAAACTAACACACTAAACTAATGGGCTTTTACACATAAACCCATTACAAGCTAACTTAGGGAACAAGCTAACTTAAACAATTGGATACAACAAATAGGCCTAATTCGACATGCTAATAAACCTAGCATTTCAACTACTATATACTTGAGCAAACATCGACTACATCATTAGAGGGCTTCGACTACAACATGTGAGCAAACTTCTATGACATGATAAGATCTTTTTTAATAGTTGAACCAAGAAGCTACCCTTCAACCATACTAGAGTTCGATCCAATATTTAACAAATTTCCACCTGGTAACAAACTCTATAAAATCAAGGGAACAAACTAGCTTTCATAATGCAGCTTTATCAACGGCATGCAGTGGAAAAACTTTTAACTTGGAAGAGTCTTGGTGATCATATCAATAACATTGTGAATTTTTGAAACCTTCAACACTTGAACTTCTCCATACTCGATTACCCCTCTGACGAAATGCAGCCTTGCATCGATGTTGTTAGTTCGCTCATGATAGGCTGAATTCTTCGACAAATATATTGCACTTTGACTATCACATTTAACAATGATACCTCTAACTTGAAGTTCCAGCTCCTTAGCAAAACCTTCAAGACACAATGCTTCTTTCAAAGCTTCGGTAAGGGAAATATAGTTTGCTTCAGTGGTTGATAGGGCGACAACCTTCTGAAGTATCATTTTCCAACTGATTGTTATGAAAAATATAGTGAACACATATCCAGAAATAGATTTTCTGGAATCCATACAACCTGCATAATCAGAGTCAACATATCCTTCAATTATTGCTTTGCTATCTTTACTACAAGCTCCACCATAAATTAGCAATATGTGTCATACCTCAAATTTGTCCGTCTTGGGTCTTATAATCAAAATAATTTTTCACTTGGTTTTATGATTTTTTTTTGGTTTATTTATATTAATTTTGTAAATTTTTTCTAAAATGTTTAACTAACTTTGAAATGTACATTTTTTTTTTCTTATTTTTACTTTTAAGTCACACTAACATTTAGTTCATTCTTTATGCATATTAATTTAGTTTCAATTTATTTTTATAAAAGTTATTTATCATTTTTTCTCTCTAAAATACTAATTTATTTTTGTTTTATTAACAAAGAAAGAATTGTTTAAAGGGTTTATTATTTATTTCGAATAAAATTTCTTTTAAACATATGGTATAGATCTATATAAAATCTTTATGGGATTTAATCTGCATTTTTATTCCACTTTCGTAGGTATTAGTTTTTGTTTATTATTATGGTTGTTTATTAGAATTCAATTATAAAATCATTTACATTTAATTATTACTATTATTAAGATTTCATTTGGTTTTAGAAAAAATCTTAAACTCTTTTATCTGTATTGATTCTTTTATATCATTATTATTTATCAAAAATTAAATTTTAAGATAGTACACCATATTTTATTTGTATGGTTATTAATATTATTAATATTTCAAATGTCTTGTTGACCAGAGGTTAACATCCAGCTTTTATTCTTCATTTGATTTATTTTTAAATCGTTTTAAATTATTATTATTATTATTGGGTTGACCACGTCAATTGGGGTTTGACACCCTGAGTTAAAGTGGCGCCTCCTTCTCCCTTATTTCCCAGATCCAGGAAAAAACCTAAAAATCCAAATTTGATATGCAAATCTAATTGAATCTTTTCAAAACAAATAATTTATTTGATGAAAATATGAATACATACACTTTTTATACCATATACATGAATCAAAACTGAAACCCTAATCCTAATTACAACAATAAATCAATCAGAATCTCAATCAAGTTCCAAATTGATTTGTAACAACAAATCAACATTAAGAACTTCCTAAATTTAAATCTAACCCTAATGACTATAAAATGGGACCTAAACTAAATGGGATAAAAGAGGGATCATACGAGAAGTATCACTGCAGTTTAGGTTGGTAAAACACTTAACTCAAATAAATTGTTGCATTTGACGAATCTGGGATTGTTAGGGTTAGGGTTCATAATTTTTAGGGTTAGGGTAAGGGTTCAACATTGTTGGGTTAGGGTTTATCATTGTTAGGGATAGGGTTTATTATTTCAAGTATATGGTTAAGGTTCTTATGTTGAAGGGTTAGGGTTCTTCGATATTACATGCTTCTGGGTTATTCTGGGTAGCAGGTTTGAATGTTGAGTTTGCTGGTTGAAGTTCAACTGGAAATTGCGAACTACATGGCAGCAAGCAGTGGCAAGATGAGAGAGTTTGCGAGAGATGAGAGAAAACAAGAGTGAAGAGAGAGAATAGAACTTGAGAAATGGGAAAAATATGAAGGAAAGTCACTTAAGTACCCTCTATGTGTCCTTCCTGATGGGCGACACATGATCATTCTCTGGCCACATGATGATGATACTTTGATGTATTCCTCTTTCCTTTAGTCCATCGTGAACCCTCAGTCAACGCTCCATCAAAGCCTTTCGTTCATAATACTTAAGATTAACGCTCCTATATTAACTCATCAAATCCATTTGATCTTTATAAAACGGTCCCAAACTCTTTGACACACCATAGCGCCTTAAGTCAACTACACATGGCTTAACGGATTCAAAACCATTCTTGGGCCTAGCCCACTTCTATTTGATACCTCATTTTACTATCTGTTAGAACAAGAAATGTTTCTATACAAATCCTTGTTTTGATGATAACAATAATATATTATATGAAATTATCTATGTTCAAAGTTTATGATGTACAGGAAAATGTTTCTAGCTTATCAATGCTGAATGACGTCATTAGAAAATATCTATTAAAAGATCACAAGAACATGTGTAGAACTTCAGAAAGAATGGACAAACATGCAACACTAGTTAGGAATCTCACTTTTGATTCTGAAGAAAGACAACGTACAAAGCATCAAAAGTCTTACTTCTATTTCTGAACGGATATACTATCTGATGAAAGACAACAAGAACTTTATTCTTAGAGCTCTGACTCCAAAAACATCAAATTATCATAAGTATCAAAGACCCTATATTAGACGCTATATCAGAAACATCAATACGATATCTCAACAGTGTTTTTGACAGATGGAGAATACTTAGTCAATACGCTTCCTACGTAATGATAAGTATCATTAAAGGCACCGATTTTCCCTCATTAAGTGAGAAACATAAAAGGAATATTTTTAATTCTCCTTATTTATGTGTTCCAACAGATTCATTTTTAAAGTCTATATAAAGAGCATATCATCATCACTCCAGATCAAGAAACTATCAAGAAAGAGAAAAAAGAAACCAGTGCACAAATTTCAATAGCAAAAGTCATATTTTTAGTGTTCATATATTGTTTTAGTTTGTTTTTATCCTACTTATCAAGAAGAAAGATATAAACTTTTCATTGTAATCTTCAAACAGTTGTTTCCTCAAGTGACTTTCTAGTTTGTATACTTGAGAGGGCTAAGGTGTCTTTCTAGACTCTTGGAGGTAGTTTGTAATCTTTCATGATTAGTGGATTACGTCCTTTTCAAAGGAGAAATCACTTGGCAGGTGGACAAGACGTAACCTTATTCTTAAGGTGAACTTGTAAAAAAATAGTTGTGTTCCTTTTTAGCTTTCATTGTACTTATTATTCAATTGTGTGTTGAGTAACTAAAATAGTTTTACAAAAGATTTTAAAAACCCAATTCAACCCCCCCCCCCCCCCTTTCTTGTGTCTTTCTCTACCTTCAATTGGTATCAGAGCTTCGTCTATGTTATTGATTTTCAAATCAAACACTAAACCGTGTAGAGAGATTCAGGGTGAGAAAAAAAATTTAATGGCTTCTACCAGTACAAATGAAAAAGATAGTTGCAATGCTAAGCCTCCTATATTTGATGGAGAAAAATTCGATTACTGGAAAGATAAATTAGAAAGTTTCTTTCTAGGCTATGATGTCAATCTCTGGGATCTTATCAAAGATGGCTACACTGCACCTATCTCAGTAGAAGGTGTTCCCGTTCCCAGAAGCAAATTGACTGAAGATTAGAAACAACAGTTGAAAAAGCACCACAAAGCCAGAACAATCTTTCTCAACGCCATCTCATATAATGAATACCAGAAGATCACAAATAGAGAAACTGCAAAAGACATTTTTTATTCTCTCAAAATGACTCATGAAGGAAATACACAAGTCAAAGAAACAAAAGTGATGGCTCTAATCCAGAAGTATAAAGCATTCAAAATGGAAGATGACAAAAACATTGAAACTATGTTTTCCAGATTTCAAACCCTTGTAGCTGGAATGAAAGTTCTAAACAAAGGTTACACCACTACAGACCATGTTAAGAAAAAAATTTAGAAGTCTTCTAAAGAAATGGAGACCTGTGGCCACATCACTTAAGCTATCTAATAATCTGGACACTATCAGCCTCGAAGAATTGGTCATCTCCCTCATAAGCCATGCAATTTAACTAGAAGGAGATGAATCTCATAAACGAGTAAAATCCATTGCCTTAAAGTCCAAATCAGAAAGAGTTAAGTCCATAAAGAACAAAGCCTTCAAAGCTGAAGAAGAAGGTACAGGAGGATCAGACGACGAAGACTCTGGTGACGAGGATGAACTATCTTGATTTCTAGAAGAATCAAGCAAATCTGGAAGAAAAGGCAAAACAACCCTAGAAGATTCAGAAATCAAGGAGATCGTTCAGAAACATTCCCAAAAGGTAAAAATAACACAAAAGTAACATGTTATGAATGTAAGGAACCTGGTCATTACAGGAACGCCTATCCCAAGATAAACAATGAAAATTCTAGAAAAGAATACTTTAAGAAAAAATCCTTCAGAGGTAATAATAAAGATCTCATGGCAATATGGGATGATTTTGATACATCAGAATCTGACTCAGAGGAAGAATACGCAAATGTGGCTCTCATGGCTACTACATTTGAGAAATGTTCAACTGAAATAGAGTCTGACACTGAAGAGGTATTTTCCAAATTCTCTCGTGCTTAATTAGAATCATGTGTTTCTAAATCATTAAGCAAATATAAAAAACTTCGACGTAAATTTAAAAACCTGCAAAAGGTTCATGAAATTGAAATCGAAGAATATAATAAACTTGAAAAAGAAATCACCTTTCATAAAGCTAATAATTCTAAGTTAAAAGAAGGAATTAATTTTCTTAATAACAAGATTATGAACCTTGAAGAAACACTATCTAAATACACACCATCATTTGAAGCAATAGTGTGTAAATATGATGCTGCTTTCCAAGAGTTTTTGAAGAACAACATAGGCAAAAGCAAAATGGCTTCTATGATCTATGGTGCTGGTCAAAAATGGAAAGAGAGGAATTGGTTACAAATATGAGGAAAATCAGAACCTTTTAAAAGATAACAAACCAATATCTCCCTTCTCTTATCACCACACAAAAGCATAGACACAAAAATTCAATGATGCACGAGAACCTAAGTTCACTAAGAACTATGGTAAAACTAACTTTAAAGGGATTAATGTATAACTTATTATCCATAAGTAAATTAAGTGATAACGGATATGACATTGCTTTCAATCAAAAATCAAAGTTGTAAGTCAGAAAGATGGTACAGTTCTATTCACTGGAAAGAGGAAAAATAACATATACAAAATTAAACTTTCTGATTTATAAACTCAAAATGTAAAATGTATAATGTACGTTAACGAAGAGCAATGGATGTGGCATAAATGCTTAGGTCATGTTAGCATGAGAAGAATATCTCAGCTTAACAAACTTGAGTTAGTCAGAGGCCTACCTAAGTTGAAGTTTTCTTTAGATGCTCTATGTGAAGCATGTCAGAAAGGAAATTTTTCTAAAACATATTTTAAAACAAATAATGTTATTTCCACCTCTTAACTACTAGAACTTCTGCACATTGACCTTTTTGGACAAGTCAAAACTGCGTGAGTCAATGGCAAGAAATATGTTGGACATGGGTTATACTCCTAAGGTACGATAATGAGTCTCATTTTGTGTTCTCAAGTTTCCGCTCTAAAGTGCAAAATGAGTATGTCTCTAAAATAGTTAAATTCAGAAGTGATCATGGTGGAGAATTTGAAAATAAATATTTATAAAAATTATTTGACACCCATGGCATATCCCTTGATTTCTCCTGTAAAGGAACTCCACGACAAAATAGAGTTGTAGAAAGGAAGTATAGGACATTACAAGAAATGGTCAGAACCATGATCAATGAAACAAATATGGCTAAGCACTTATGGGCAGAAGTTGTGAAAATAACATTTTACATTCAGAATAGAATCTCTATAAGACCTATTCTAGAGAAGACTCCTTATGAACTGTGTAAAGGAAGAAAACCAAACATTTCATATTTTCATCCTTTAGGATGTTGTTGCTTTATTTTAAATAGGCAAAATACCCTTTTTGGTCCTTTAAGTTTACCCCAAGGTCCATTTTGGTCCTTTATCTAAAAAAAGTGTCAAACTGGTCCTATAATTCTTTCAAAAGGACCATAGGAGTCCTTTCCGTCCAAAAGGCACAAACGGACGTTTGGTTTGCATGCGTGGCAGGTGACATGGAATGTTATGTACACCATCTTCAAGCTGCTTCCAGAAATCCTCAAATTCTAGGGTTCACACGTTGCATCTCAATTTTCCCATTTTGAATTTTAAATTCCCTCAATATGATGAAGGAAGCATCATCAGAGATCCGGTCTTCGTACGATTGCAATAGAGATGGAAGCTTAGATGGAAAGTTACGATGGAGACCTATATGTGGTTGTGGAGAATTTGCGGTTCTTCGAAGGGCTACCACTGTCACAAACTTTGGGAAGAAATTCTGGGGTTGTCGTCATTACAAGGTAAGCATGAAATTAAAATGGGTTTTCATATATTCTTGTTCTGATAGTTCCTGCAATAGCTGAGATGAATCTGGATGTCACCATTACAGGTTTCATCTGAATCTGGGTGTGGATACTTTCAATGGTTCTTTGATGATGTGGTGGATGAGAAGGATCAGTTTATAAAGAAGCAGAATAATAGGTTGGAGAAGCTGCAAAATGAGCTTGATGGAGCAAAGATGGAGATACATCATCTAAAGGAAAGGAAGGATGGGCTGAAACATAAGATAATGGAGTTACAAATTGAAATGAAGAAGATGATGAATTCTCAGAAAAAATGGAAAAGATTCTTCTTTATTATGTTAGTTGTGGTAATTTGGATGATGTTGTAATAGACTGTTGAATTGAGATTATATGTAATAGAGTATCATATGTAACACAGTCTCAATTTGAACATGGTATCATTATGAATTTGAATTTTTGTATCAACTTGAATTTTTGAACTAGTAGCATTTTGATCAATGTAACATACTGTAAAACATATTGTAGCAATTTTTGTATCAATGTAGCATTTTGATCAATGTAACATACTGTAAAACTAGTAGCATTTTTGTATCAATGTAAAACATAATGTTACATATTGTAACTAGTAGCATTTTGATCAATGTAACATACTGTAGTAATTGAAGATAGGTAACAACATATAATTATAAGGTGGTGGATACCACTAAGTTGCATACAAAAGAACCTGATATTACAGGTCCAATCAAAACAGCCTGATATTACAGGTCAAAAAAAAAAACAAAACAACTTGATATTACATGATCAAAACAACTTAACATAACCAATTCTAATATTACAAGTTAACAAAACAACATAACAACTATAGGTCCAATCCTAATCCAAAACAGACATAAAAGTAAACTAAAGTTTCCACTTTGGTGTTGCTCTTTTAGTTGGTGTTGTCCTTCTTGTTGTTGGACCTACAATAGTTCTTGATGCCTTTAACCTCGTTTTTGGACCTGGTGGGACAAATGGTGCATTTGGCCTTCTAACTGACAACTTTTTGGATGATTTAGATTGAGATGGCTGAGAAGCTTGACCAGGAACTGACTTAGATGCTTGAGATGCCACTGGTACAGATGCCATTGGTACAGATGCCACTGGTACAAATTCCACTGGTACAAATGCCACTGGTATAAATGCTTGAGATGGTTGAGAAGGAACTGGTACTTGTGGTACAGATGGTGCTTGTGGTACAGATGGTTGAGCTGCATGTGGTACTTGTGTAGTAGTTGTCTGACTAGTAGAAGGCACCTTACAAGTAAGCTTGTTGTGACCTACCTGCTTACATCTGCTACACTTTATAATGAATCCCGTTCTTCTCATCTTTTTATCAGTACCATCTAGCTCACCTTGCTCTAAATTCCTCCTTTTCTTTGGCCTTCCAGGCACTTTCCTGAATTTGGGTGGCATAACATCAGGGTACTCAGTTGTAACCCATAGGTTTGAGCCATTAACAGGGAATATGACAGGTTTGTACACTTGCAAATATCTAGATTTCCTGTAATAATCAGGAATGTATTCATCAATCCTATGGTTCTTATTCTTGATTGCTGCAAGTGAATGAATACATGGTAGGCATGTTAGCTCCCATCTTCTGCATGAACAAATTTTTTCCTTCAAGTTTACAGTGAATTTTTCAGCAGAATTTTCCAGATGCCTCACTTCAAACATATGCTCATCAGACATCCTAACACAGAAAAATGGACATTCCAAATTAAGACATCAAATGGACATTCCAAAGTCAGACATTCTAACACAAAAAATGCTTGTTTTAATAATTTTACCTGGGAAGCCACATGTTTGTGAATGAACTTGTTTTCTCAACCTTTTTCATAATGTTTGGCAACACTTCTACATCTGTCAATTTCTGAAACCTCATCCTGTTTGTAGCCCATCTCTCCATCATGTATATCCTAATTCTTCCACCATGGTTATTAATGGCTTGGCCCTTGACTCCAAAATAACACTATTAAAGGATTCTGACATATTATTGAGAACTGCATCGCATTTGTTATGAGTCTTGAAGTATGATCTGCTCCAAAACCTTGGAGGGGTAGACATCATGTGCTTGTATGCTTCTCCATTGATATGTTTCATAACTTTCATCTCTCTTTCCCAAGCTTGGTAGTAAGTTGATTTGGATGCCTTCCATATAATTTCCTTTAGTTTTTTTCCTGGAAATCTCTTCCTAAAGTTGTTGTAGAGATGCCTAACACAGAATCTTTGTTCAACTATAGGCAGCAGTTCCTCCATTGCAGGCAATAATCCCTGGGTCATGATATGTATAGAATTTAATTATTAAACATGAGAATACCAGGATAAACATGAGAATTAATTATTAAAAATACTAATCAATTGAGAATTAACAATAGAGTCATACCTTTTGTTGATCAGAAATAAAAGTGTATGTGAGACACTCTTCTCTTCCACCTAGATCACCAATAAGCAGCTCCTAGAACCATGTCCAACTTTCCTTGTTTTCACTCTCCACTACTGCATATGCTATTGGTAGCATTTGATCATTGGGATCTCTGCCTATGGCTGACAGGATTTGACCTCCACAAAGCCCTTTCAAAAAACATCCATCAAGCCCTATGAAATGTCTACTTAACCTGAAGCTTTCCTTACAAGCTGCCAAGCATATGTAAATCCTTTTGAAGTGTAATTTCTGAACACCACTACCTTCTTGAGCTGGTTGGACATGTACTTTCACAGTTGACCCTGGGTTAGATCTTAACAACTCATGTGCATAGTCATAAATCCTTGTATAATCCCCTAAGAATGACCCATCAACCATGTCTCTTGCTGCAAACCTAGCCCTTATAGCCTTGGTTTTGTTGACCCCCACATTCCACTTCTTCTCCACCTTTTCCTTAATGTCCTTAAGCTTCATTCTAGGGTTGGTTTTAAGTGCATTCTGCAACCTCTTGCTAAGCCATTTAGTCTTCAAAAACTTCACATTATATTCTCTACTGCAACTATGGGTGTCTACCACCTTTCTTAGTTGCCAAGTATCCTCAACATCCAACTTAGCCCAATAACCTTCCCATTCACATCCATCCTTACACCTAACCCTAACCCTTATCTTGTCATTTTTGATGTACTTTAAATTTCTGCCAGATTGGACTGCATAAGAGGTAACTGCTTCCTTGATATCTTCTTTTGTACTAAAATATGTACCCACTTCCCATTTGTGATTGGACATATCCTTTAGAAGCTTGAAAATGGGATACTTCTTTCTCTTTGTAGTATTGCTATCTTCACTATCACATTCACTTACAAGATCCTCACTTTCATTATCACTTCCTTTACTATCTTCTTTATTTGCTTCAGTTTCACACTCATCAGTTACATCATCCTTACCTTCTTCCTCTTCCAAGTCAGTATCACACTCATCAGTTTCATCATCAAATACAACCTCCTTTTCACTATCATACTTGAAGCTACTATCATCAGAGCTATCATCATCAGAACTATCATCATCATTCTGTCCAACAACATTTTCACTTGCCTCCTTCTGTCCAACATCATCTTCACTTGCCTCATTCTGTATAACAACATCTTCACTTGCCTCCTTCTGTCCAACATCATCTTCACTTGCCTCCTTCTGTATAACAACATCTTCACTTGCCTCCTTCTGTCCAACAGCATCCTCACTTACCTCATTTTGTCTAACTGCATCCTCACTTACCTCATTTTGTCTAACTGCATCCTCACTTACCTCATTTTGTCTAACTGCATCCTCACTTACCTCATTTTGTCTAACTACATCCTCACTTACCTCATTTTGTCTAACTGCATCCTCACTTACCTCATTCTGTCTAACTGCATCCTCACTTACCTCATTTTGTCTAACTGCATCCTCTTCCATTACATTCAGGGGTGTCTCATCTAAAATAACTTCACTCTCATCAACATACTCAGGCTGTGACAATGGGTGTTGAATAAAGACTTCAACACTTAAATGAACCCTATATAGATCAGCAATCTCTAAGGCCCCTTTGTCATCAAACAACAGATTGATTCCAGCAGTTGGATCCCTATAGTATATCTTCTCTATGGCTGGGTAACCTAGTTCCTTAATAGCACCTAATAACTCAAAATAACCCCACATATCAGCATCTACTCTCAAATCATCAATCTCACCTCCTTCGTACACACTCAAGTCCTCACTAACAAATTGACCACTGTGGTGTATCGTAATATTAAGAATTTCCTCCATTACACACAATGCCCTAAATAGAGAGATGAATTTCAGAGAAGGGAGACAAATTTCAAGGAAACCCTAACTATGAAAATAAAATTCTTGTAGAAACTTACCTCTGATGAGAAGTCTGGTTTCACCTTCAAGGAAACATGCAATGTTTTGAATGAGGAATTTGTCTTCGTTCACGTTCTGCTCGCTCGCGTTTCACCTTCTCAGTCTTCTCAGTTGTGGAATTGCCAACAAAAATAGAAAAATGTTTTGATCTTTGTTTCAAAATGAAACTGATGAGTGTCAAACTAACTTGTAAGTGGAATTGCCACATGCAATTTTTCTAAACACACGTGTAATGCCACATAAGCGCTGCCATTAAACATGACTAACGGAGTGGATGGAAAGGACAAACGTGGTCCTTTTGAAAGAATTATAGGACCAGTTTGGCACTTTTTTTAGATAAAGGACCAAAATGGACCTTGGGGTAAACTTAAAGGACTAAAAAGGGTATTTTTCCTTTTAAATACTAAAGAAAATCTGAATAAGTTTGATTCCAAAGCCCAAAAATGTATTATGTTAGGATACTCAGAACTCTCTAAAGGCTAAAGAGTATACAATCCAGAAACACATATTATGGAAGAATCAATCCATGTCAGATTTGATGATAAGCTTGACCTTGAAAAGTCAAAGCTAGTTGAAAAATTTACAGATATAAAAATAGAGCTTGCAGGTTCTGAAGAAGTTCCAGATAAAAGAAACAATGACAATGTCACATCAGAACCATCTGAAAATCCAGTTATCCAGAAAACACGCAGACCAAGACAAAACACATATGAAGAATTCATTCTAGGTGATAAAAATGAACCTGTCATAACTAGATCTTCTTTCAAACAGATTGAAGAAACAATTCTAGGGTTGGTGTCTCTAATAGAACCAAAATCACGTGAAGAATCTCTTCAAGATAATGAATGGATTCTGGAAATGTAAGAAGAACTGAATCAATTCTCAAGAAATGATGTTTAGGATTTGGTACCTAAAACAAAAGGAGTTCATGTCATAGGAACCAAGTGGGTCTTCAGAAACAAGCTAAATGAAAAAGGTGAAGTTGTAAAAAATAAAGCATGACTGATTGCACAAGGTTACAGTCAACAAGAAGGTATTGACTATAATGAAACCTTTGCCCCAGTCGCCAGGTTAGAATCTATTAGTCTTATTTAATTTGGTGTTAATAATAATATTAGTTTATCTCAAATGGATGTCAAAGGTGTGTTTCTAAATGGTTATATTTATGAAGAAGTTTATGTCCATCAACCTCCTGGATTTGAAAATACAAAATTTCCAGAACATGTTTTTAAATTAAAGAAGTCTATGTACAGGATCAAATAAGCTCCCAGAGCATGGTATGAAAGACTAAGTTCCTTCTTGTCTAAAAAAGTTTTCTCCATAGGACAAGTGGACACAACTCTCTTTTGTAAAAAAACATGGAAATGATCTTATGATATGCCAAATATATATTGATGATATTATATTTGGTTCTGCTAATCCATCTATTTTTCAAGAATTTTTTGAGATAATGCAAGAGGAATTTGAGATGAGTCTTATGCAATAATTAAAGTACTTTCTGGGAGTGCAATTCAATCAAACACCAAAAGCTACTTACATTCATTAAGCCAAATACACCAAAGAAATTCTGAAGTAAATTGAAATGTCAAAAAGCAAACCATCAAAAACTCCAATGCACCCTACTTGAATTCTGGAGAAAGATGAGGAAAGTAAAAAGGTTTGTCATAAGCTATATCATGGTATAATTGGATCTCTTCTCTACCTAACTGCCTCTCATCCAGATATTTTGTATAGTGTATGCATATGTGCTTGATTCCAATCAGATCCTAGGGAAACTCATTTAACTGTCGTTAAGAGAATCCTAAAGTATCTGAATGATACAACTAATATTGGTTTGATGTATGAGAAAATGTCAGAATACAAGATATCTGGATTTTGTGATGCAAATTACGCAGCAGACAGAACAAAATGCAAAAGTACCTCTGGAAACTATCAGTTTCTGGGAAAGAATCTCATCTCCTGGTCTAGCAAAAGGCTATTAACTATTGCACTCTCAACTGTACAAGAAAAATACATCTGTTGTAACCCAAAATTTTCCCTCCCATTTTTTAATATAGTTAATTCAGAACACTTCCTCATGCTCATGAAGGTCTCAAGTACTCAAGGGTTGACCAGCCAAACCTCCTCCTAAGCAAATAACCTACAATTAGAGTTTTGTGTTTCTCAAAGAAAATTGAGCCTCTAATGCCTCAATTGAGTTTCATGGTTCCTCATATGCTTCAATAATCCTCATGTCAAGTTTCAAGCCTTGCATCACAAGTTTGCTCAATCAATTGCTCAGATGGTTGAAAATAAACTATGTTGGATAAAAAGTTAACTGTGGTCAACATACAGTCAAACTTCAAGATTTTTGGTTAACATCAATATTTTAAAGTCATATTAATCATTTTATCAAGAGTTGATCATGATTCATCAAGAAAACTCTCAATTCATCAATAGTCAAAAATTACCAAATTAGGGTTTTCTTAAGGAGAAGTCAACCGAACTTTGACCAAGCATAACTTTCACATGCTTCATCAGATTTTTCTCAACCAAAGCTCATTTTTAAGGAAATTCAATTCTCTACAACTTTGTTTCTCTAAGGTCAAGTCCAAAAAATGCTTCATTTGAAAGATATGGGCCAAAACATTATAGGTTATATCAAAAGTCAACAAAAATGCACATTTTGTTAAGGAAACTTACATCAAAATAAATTCTTCAAATGAAAAAAATGATCAATATAGAGATTATAGGGGACATCTTAAGATTTCGAAAAAGTTCCAGATTACCTTCAAATGATGAAATTTGAGAGAGTTATGATTGGTGCAAGTTGAGAAATTTTTTAGATTGAAATTGTGGACTATTGGACCTAATTTTTTAAGTTCAAACATGTTCATGACATGATAAGAGACCCATAAATCCAATCATGCCTTATCTTTTATTTTTATTTCATTTATTCAGTTTTTTATTCAATTAAATACAAAATAAATTAAATAAAATAGTAAATGATGGACCAAGGCATATGGGCTTGGTGTTGGATCAAATTTGAGGCTCAATGACTCTTGGGCAGCCTTGCAAACATAGGGGACAAGTGTCGAGACATGAGCTTCTCAAAATGGAATGTTTGAAAACATGTTTTTTGTGTTTTGGCAAGGCATTGAAAAATTGGTCTTTTCCTCTTTTGTTTGTATCTATTTTTCTTCCTCTATAAAAACACACCATATTTATACACAAGGGAGATAAAAATATTGACAAGAGAATAGAGTTTCAAAGAGAAAAAATATTTAACTTTTCTTCACAATCAGTTTAATATCTATTTATTTTATCATTCAAATCAAACCAAAATGCACAAAAAATTAGTTTCTAATCTTTTAGATGTTAAGACATAAAGAAATAATTTTTTGCAAATATTTAGTTTAATTTTTCCATTTATTTTATTAGAAATCATTTATAGGTTGCATAAGTTTTTTTTTGTAATAGCCTAGCGTTTAAAATTCCCGCAAAGTTATAAATATTGCAAATCTCCCAAAGCCATGTAATAGTTGTAGGTCTTTACTTTATCTCATTTTATTTTCTTAAGCTTATGCTTTGTACGCCTTGTTTTGTACCCCAAACTTCGCCCTCTCACTTATCAATCATTTTCTCAGAAAGATCTCTCTTGGTTCAAGACTACACTAGGGTTGATCAACTCAAGACACTTCCTAAAGCACTGATGACCAAAATTAGGGTTTGAGATTGCACAAGGATAATTGAACTTTCAATGCCTCATATGAATTTCATGGATCATTATGGATCCCCAAGATTACTCATGTCAAGTTTCAAGCCTTGGATCACACTTTTGCTCAGTCAATTGAGCAGTTGACCTAAAAATCAACTGTATTGGGGAAAAAGTCAACTTTGGCCAGTTTACAGTCAAACTTCATAATTTTTGAACCACATCAACATTATAAACTCATATGTATCATTTGATCAAGTTTGGACCATAATTCCTCAAGAATTTTGATCAAATCATCAAAAGGGCAAAATGGTCAAAATTAGGGTTTTGACTGAGGAAAGGCAGTTTCTGATTTTTGACCTAGAAAATGGTCAATTGGTTTGAAGCATGATCTAAAGAGTTCAATTGCATGATTTTAACCTAATGGCATGACCCAAAACATTGCTCAAGATCAATTGGATTGATAGTGAATTTTCAATCAATTGATCAAAAGTCAATTGTACACTGAAAAGTCAAACTTTGACTTTTTGGTCAGAATCTAATGTCAAAGATCACAAATCATCAAAAAATGTCAAAATATGAAACTTATTCATCAGGGAATCAAAAAGTCAAGATTTCATTTTGAAAAGTCAAAGTTTTCTAACTTAGAAATTTTTCCAAGTGTTTAAAACTTCATGTTTTTTCACAACTTTGAGCAAATTTTTCACCATGATGCAAGATGATTCAAAAGAAACTTTCAACATGAAAGTTGTAGATATCCATGATATCTACAACATTTATTTACACAACTTATTCTAAAATTTCTTATATCTCAAGTTATTAATTCATAAAGTCATGGTCTTTAAATTGAACACTTAGTGAAATTTTGCCCTAGTTTTGGTCATGATTTTGACCTAACTTCATGGCACTTTTTCATATAGTTCCAAGGGGAATTTTCAAAAGTGATTAAAAGAGGGGTTGTAGAGAACATTACAAGATTTCCAAAATGTCCAAGAACTCCTTGAGATCATTTGTGAGCAAGGAGAATCAAAGAGATGAAGTTAGGGTTTTCAAACTTGAATCATAAGCCATTTCATGATTAACAAGAATTCAAATCCAAGCCTAGGCTGAATAATCTTTGCTTTGCAGGCCTTAAACTTGTTTTTCACTCCATAATTAAATGTTTACACAGCTGTTAGAGCTTTAATCCAAGCACTTGTGCCTTTATCCAAGTTACATTTCCATTTATGGCACAAAGTTGCCATTTCCATTTTGATAAAGCATCACTTTTGCAATTGTCAACTTCTTTAGCTTTTCACTTGTTCTTTCTGCACACACAACCCCTATAAACCAAAAGAAATGTGTCCAAATCCTCTTTGAACTCAGAACATGCTTCTACAACACTTTGAGATTTGTCTTCTCACTTTTCTTCAAAAGCAAGTTATAGAGCCAAAAGACTAGAAAAACCTTGAGTGCATTTGATCTCTAACCTTTTCCATACATATACACAAGTCTATTGAAACATAACACACAAGTTAAAAGACCCCAAAACTCTCCAAAACACTCTGCAACTCAAAATCTTCCATAACTTGACAGTTTTGAACCTCACATAGCCATCTCCAAATCCACTCATGCGTATTGAGTTTTAACCATCCAAACACTTAATATACATCATATCAAAGTGATCCAGGCCCCTGTTTCCTGACTGTAACTCCTCCATCACTATCCACCATTTTCAAAACTGAAGCTTGCAACTTGACTTGAGTTAAGAGTTTCAGCCATCCTCCAAACAAAGTAGGAGTTGGAATACACTCAAGGAGGTCCAGGAAAGCTACAGAAATCATCAGGCCATCACAAAGGTTGCTCAAACTCCATACACGACTCCAGCTGCAAGAGTTTAGTTTTCAAACTTCTATCTCTTCATACAAGCATCATTTGATTCTTATTTATGAAGATAAAATGTAGATACCATTGCCATGAAGCTGTACATATCCACAGTTTGCATTTATATGGCCTTAACTTAGAGAATTTTAGAGTTGGAAATTCTGAAATTTTTAGGTTTTAAATTAGGGCCAGAAAAATTCTCACTCATCTTTGACTGTTAGCTTAAGTTATCTATATGGTTGGATTCGTGATGAAATTTCCAGTAACTTTCATGTTTGTACTTTTTAAAATGGTTGAGAAATGAGATAGATAGCAATTTCAAAAATTGTGTTGAATGGTTTGGCGCAAGGTTGAAGAAGATACAGGCCTAGGAATGTGTTTCAAATATATATTTATGATTTTGTATTAATAAATGGATGTATAGCCACCCCAGTGGTAATAGCGCGCGCCTGTGACTATATGGACATGAGTTCGAGCCCCAATGGTACCCTTTTATTTTTGCTTGTTTTATTTTCACAGATTCAGTGCAAGCAGCCTCTAGCACGCGTGGTGTGCCTCATTTCTCAACCATTTGATCATCATCAGGCCAAATCCAATGAACCACATGCCATGACCATGATGGACGTTCAAAGGACTCCCACCACTAGATCCACCAACAGGCGTTGGGCTCCTTTGTCTTTGAGCCTATTTTTCTTTCTTTTACTAACTCTGATTTGCTTGTGCACCCGTGGCCCAAATTTCTTTTATTATTTTCTTTTTTCTTATTTTTGTTTTTTATTTCTTTTCTTCTTTAATATTTTTATTATTATTATTATTATTATTATTATTATTATTATTATTATTATTATTATTATTATTATTATTATTATTATTATTATTATTTTTATTTAAAAAATCCAAAAATATTTTTATTTATTATTTACATTTATATATTTTATTTTCTCTATAAAACAAAAAGACTAAAAAACATTTCTTTTAATAATTAATTTCTTTTTAATAATTAATATCTAGACATAGGTTTAGTTATTTATTTTTTTAATTAAAATTTATTTAGAACTTAGGTTTATTTTAATTAATTACTTTTCATATTATTATTATCAATTTAAAACATTTTTTCATAAAAAACCCTAAAACACATTTTTAAACTTAATTTCTTTCTTAATTAATTTAGGTTTAAAATTTGTTTATTTTGCATTAATCATCTCTCTTAATTAGGTTAAAACTCCTTTCATAAAAATAACAAAAATCATTTCTTTTTCCATTTATATTCTTGCATTTTTATTTTCAATTTTGTACAATATTCAATATGGTTGTAATAGATAATTAGGTTTAATTTTCTTGCAATCCCCATTTGTAAATTTGTACACCCCCTCCCCTAATGATGTAATAGCGTAGCAATTTTAAATTTCGCAATTTACCGCTTTATATACAAATGCTAGTAATTAGGGTTTTGTATGGAAAGACTAAAACCAACAAAATAGCAAACCCTAATCAAAGACAAATCAAGCATGAAAATTAATACACTTGCACACAAGCACCCCTAGGGTAAATCCACTTGGTTGCCTTACAAAAATGACCATATTACGCATAAAGACAAGCAAAAATACAAGATCATAGTCCCTCGATGATGCTATCAAAAGTTGTCTTTCAAAATGATCTTAGTCCCTAAAGAAAAGTGCTAAGATACTTTGCAACATTGTTAATCGTGGTTATACGATGACCCACGCCCGTCCCTTTTACATCCAAAGATAGGGTTATTTACTAAATCAATGGTAAGATAACAATGTCAAATGAAAAGGAAATGAACATGAAAGACTTTTGAGTAGGTAGAATGTTCCTAGTTACTTGCTCAATTCCAAAACAAAAACATCCTTGCTATTTTCTAAACAAAAACCAACACTTTCAAAATATCTTTCAAAAATTGAAAACATTTTCAAAAGATCAAACACTTTGTATACATTCTTACGAACAAGAATCATTGCAAAGTTTTCCTAAACAATGGCCTCTTTTCAAAAATACTTTCAAAACCATACAAAACACAATTTCAAACAAAAGCAAGTGATCTAGCAAGTAACTAAGAGCCCATGGAAAACCATGGATGAAAAGGGTGCTAATACCTTCCTTTTTCATAATCTACCCCCCGAACTCAAGAAATAATCTCAAAGGTCTTTCCTATGATTTTTCACCTTTCCTTTTGGATAAAAAAAATCGATGGAGACTCTTGCTAACCGCAACATTTGCGATAAAATACAAAACACCCAAGTCAATTCTCCCACCGTATCACAGAACTGGCGACTTTGCTGGAGAAAATTTTAAAAGTGGGGTTACCTTAGTACTAGATCATATTTACTTGCTTTCTTTGTTTGACTTGTGTGCTTTACATTATGGTTCTTTGTTTGGCTTTGAATCCTCTACCCGGATTTGGGATACTATATAGGTAAGTAGCAATACATTGTGGAAACTGTGTGGGGTATACCGACATGGTCTAAGCAATAGCTATGTTAGTGCGACATATTTGTGGGTATCGGTAGCCCTTGAGTAGTCAAGGAGAATACGGGGCCGCTGAGTGATGTCATGAAGCACTAATGAACTTTTAGAACCTTTACTTGACCAACTTGGCCACTAGGACGTAGTGAGATGACCGGCTTTGGTGCAGTCCGAAGTTGGTAAATACTCGATACTACACTAATTGAGGTTTGATTTTTTTGGGATATTTCGGTCGCCATTAAAGAGGCTTGTGCTGAAACAATGCCCAAAGAAATTAAACCGGTAATATTGAGCTCCTTAGAACCCGGTTACTATTACTAGGACATGTTTGAGCCAACTAAACTTCAAGAGGGTACTTACCTATGAGACTCCATGAAATCCTAAACCTAAGGACTTGTTTGATTTGTTTGTGTATATCTACTTATACATAACATCATAAAAATCATAACATCATACTCATATTCACTAACCATTTCAAGGATCTTGAGATTTATCTTTGTTCTGTTTTGTAGGACATGGATTATATTCGCAAGAAAACTATTCAAGTCAATCTTGTAAGGATCCCTCCTTAACTTAAAGAGCTAGCATCAAGGATTCCTGAAAATTCTCCATTCACCAAAAGACATGGTCGCCTACTAAACTTGGTCACCTCCAACACTGATGAGGACATGATGAAGATGCTCTTTCAGTTCTTTGATCCTTTACATCGTTGCTTCATATTTCCCGATTATCAACTTGTGCCAACTTTGGAAGAATTCTCCTAACTCCCGAGGATTCCCATTCTCAATCAACTACCTTTCAACAGTACGGAAAGAGATCCAAAGCCAGAAGAGAATGCTCAAGCTCTACACTTGCAATCATCTGATATCACAACTAATTGGGAAACAAGGAGTGGTATTAATGGTTTCCTAGCAAAGTTCTTGTTTGAGAAAGCCCAAAACTGTTGGAATTATTTGGATTTGTAAGCTTTTGAGGAAATTGTGGCTCTCCTCATCTATGGGATGGTTTTGTTTCCAAATCCTGACCAACTCATAGATGTGAACGCCGTCAAAATCTTCATGTCTCGTAACCCGGTGCCTACTTTGCTAGGGGACATCCTACATTCCTTTCACACTTGCACTATGAGGAAAAGAGGTATCCTTATGTGTTATACTCCTTTCTTGGCAAGATGGTTTATTTCGCATCTTCCCCAATCTGTATTAAAGAATGAGCAAGGTTCAAGGTGGTCACATAGGTTGATGACACTCAAACATTCAGACATCCATTGGTGTTCCCGATCTATAGAGAATGTTACTATTGTCGACCATTGTGGAGAATTCCCTAATGTCCCTTTACTTGGAACTAGAGTAGGTATCACCTACAACCCTTGTTTAGCCTTAAGACAGTTTGGTTACGCCCGAAGGGATGGCCCACATGAGATGATCATCCAGGGTTTGGTATTTGACTACGAGAACAACGATCAAGGTCATCGCCAGGGATTTATTCGAGCTTGGAGGATGTTGAACAAGGTAGATAGCAATACATTAGGGCATAAGAATTCCATCCCTCTTGAGCCTTACCTCAAATGGGTATGAGCTCGTGCTCAAAGTATTATGATGCCTTACCCCTCCTTTCTCCCGGTAATCATAGAGCTTGTTGTGGAAGGAGATGTTTCGTACACTATCCTGCATCCTGACATGCCCATCTCTTTTGAAGAATTACAAAGGGATTAGATACAGCTTAAGGGGGAGCGAGTCACTTTCGAAGCCCAATTCTACGCCAGCAAGAAGAAGGTTTTGGAACTCACCAAGCAACTTCATGAGGACCGGAACCTGAACGCCTACATCGCACCAAAGAGGATGCGTACAACTTTTTTATCTTAGAGTTTTTGTATTTCCTTGTAAGCCAAAAAGAGGCATGATGTACTCAAGCTTTAACTTATTAATATAATATGTGTTCCTTTTTGGTCTAAAGCAAATTTAAATCTCTAATTTCCTTGAAATCATTGCATATGCATTTACCATTCATCATAACATAAGCAGGTTTTCTCACAACAAGTCTCATCATCTTTCTACTGTTTATTTCAGTAAGATGGATCTCGAGCAGACGGTAAAAGACCTCCAAGCATAGAATGCTCAGTTTCAACAGTTGTTCTTGACTCTATCCAAAGGACAAGAAGATATGAAAACCTTGTTGATTAAATAAAAGAAGAAGAAAAAGAAAGTAATTGGAGTTATGAATATGGGAAGAAGGTTCCAAGGGCAAGCAAGATGGAACCTAGACTTTGCAACGTCATTTGGTGAAAAGGATAACCAAGATGGGAAAGGCAAGGAAGCGATTGTCCAGCAAGAGTCTGAAGAGGAAGAAAAAGAGGATTACTCTGAAGAGCAGTATCCCCCGGTCGATGACAAATACAAACATCTGGAAGAAAGACTAAGCGCAATGGAAATCCAGAAAGTGCCCGGGCTAGAATTTGAGGAGCTAGGCTTGGTGTCTGGGATTTTCATTCCCCCAAAATTCAAGGCACTAATATTTTCTAAATACGATGAAGTTTTATTCCCCAAAATGCATCTTCGATCCTATGTAAGGAAGATACATCCTCACACTGCTGATAAAGGTTTATGGATCCACTTTTTCCAAGACTGTCTATCCAGAACTCAACTTGATTGGTTCTATCAACTGGAAAGGGCCAACATCCACAATTGGGAAGACCTTGCCGCTACTTTCTATAGACAATATCTGTACAATGCAGATCTTGCTCCCACCCGTACTCAACTCCAGAGTATGGCTATGGTTTCAAGTGAAGGTTTCAAAGACTATGCTCAGAAATGGAGGGACTTAGTGGGAAGAGTCCATCCTGCCCTTTCTGAAAGAGAGCTAGTAGACATGTTTCTGGGTACCCTGTCCAGTCCTTTATTTAATCATTTAATTGGAAGCTCCTCAGTAGGCTTCACTGAATTAATCTTGATCAGAGAAAGAGTGGAAGCTGGGATTAAGAGTGGGAAGATCCCAAAAGACGCATCCTCCACCACTGTAATAAAACCATTTATTGGGAAGAAAGAAGTTGGTTTTGTGTATCCTCAAAGGAATCAAGATAGAACTGAACACCGTCCAATGGTGGGGGCTGTCATGATCCTTAAGCCTGCACCTACTCAACAAAGCAATGATCAGCCTAGAACAGAAAGACCAATAAGACAATTTACCCGGATTAACATGACTCTGTCTCAAGTTCTACCAAATTTGTTGAGATCTAATCTGGTAACTTTGAAAGAAGCTCCGAAGAATCCTAACACAACCTCTCCTCATTATCATCCTAATGCTCGCTATGCATACTAACTCAGAAAGCCCCGGCCATGATACCAACAACTGTTGGGCTTTGAAAAACAAGGTGCAAGACCTTCTTGAAGCAAAAGAAATTGAGTTTGATGCCCCTGAAATCATGAATGTTATCACCGCTTCTATGCCCTAGCATGGCCATGGTGTTAACACTGTTGAAGATGATATGTTTGTTTCTACTGTTGATGAACTTGTTACTCCTCTCCTAACCGTCAAGAAGAACCTATTGAAGTCTGGTTTATTTCCGGGCTGTGATGAAGGATGTCACTTCTGTTTATCCCGACCAATTGGCTGTCATTTATTGAAAGCAGGTGTTCAACGCCTAATGGATGACAAAGAGATTTTGTTTGAAAAGACTCTCGTTCCAACCATTTCCTTTAATGATGTTTCAATAGTAACCATTTCTGCCAATTCTTCCAGGGTCTCCACCAAAAGACCCGTTAGGATTACATCAGTTCCTAAAGTAGCTCCACTAATAATTACTATGCCTGGACCAATCCCGTACTCATTAGATAAGACCGTCCCATGGAATTATGGGGGCGATGTCTATTATCACGGTGTCAAGTAAGATTGGCAGGTTATTGAAGACTCAATTTCTAAGGAAGATAATCCCGACATCAGCAACATTGTGGGAACCAGCAAGATAACTCGAAGTGGAAGAGTATTCTCCCTAGAGATTTCTCCTCCGAAGACTGTTACCGGTCCTGTGATCATCCCTGTTTCTGTTCCCGTTGACACTATTACAACTACAATTCCTATAGTCACACATGTTGATACTCCTACCACCGAGTCGACTAAAACTCGGGGCAAAGGTATTCTGGTTGAGCCTGTCCGGATGAAGGCGCAATCAGTATCTATCCCTGAGGCCTACCAAAAGGAGATGGAAGAAATTGTAAAGATTATAAAGAGAAACGACTAAAACATAGTCGAATAGCTAGGGCATACTCCGTCAAAGATTTCCATGTTGGCTTTATTATTGTGCTCCAAGACTCATGCGAAAGCATTGTTGAAATTTCTTTAAACTGCCCATGTACCATAAGAAACCTCTGCTGATCAGTTCCAAGACTGTGTGGCCAGTTTAACCACTGACAATAGTTTAGGCTTTTCTGACGCTGACTTGACACCCAGAGGGAGGAAGTACAATGAGGCATTGCATGTCTCTGTCGAATGCTGGGGCACAACTTTGGCCCATGTCTTGGTTGATACCAGTTGTTATTTGAATGTGCTACCTAATAAGGCTCTTGATAGACTTGATTGTGAAGGTCTGACCTTAAAACCCAACAACATAGTGGTAAGGGCCTTTGACGGTTCAAAGAGAATGGTGCATGAGGAGGTGGACATCCCCGTTAAGGTTGGAACTCAAACCTTTGATTCAACTTTTTACGTGATGGACATTCGCCCTTCCTATTCCTGCTTATTGGGCCGACCATGGATTCACAATTATGGTGTTGTCACCTCTACATTACATCAAATGCTGAAATACCCAACCAATGGGAAGATCATCATTGTCCATGGAGAAGAGGAATATATGGTCAGTCATTTAAACTCCTTCAGATATGTGGGATTGGATGGTGAATCCATTGAAACTCCGTTTCAGCATTTCGAGGAAGTCCCACCAACCATGGTAGTAACAAAGTTGTTTCCCAAATCCCGAAGATTATAAGACCTTCGCTAAAGATGTCTTCTCTGAAAGATTCCAAGGCAGTGATAGAATAAGGTGGGTGTACTATTTGGGGCCAACTCCCGGATATCCCATACAAGTCTGACAAATTTGGTTTGGGTTTCACTTCAGGAGCCCAGAAAGTTGTACGTCGTGCTCGTGCCAGGGGACCACCCTTGAAGATCAGCAACCACGGAGTCAACACAGTGAAGGAATATGAGGACAACTACGACCTGGAGGAATGGATTTTCCCAACTGTCAACGGAGGACTCAGCAACTGGGAAGCTAAAGATTTTGTCCCAATTACTTTTATCCAACAGTAATTGTCTTTAAATTTTGTCAGATCTGTAATAATTAAACAATTAATATTTTTAAAGCCTTGTGTCATACCTCAGGCACAACGGTCCATTTGTATGGGTTGTTACCTCATTTTCATATGTCATCAATGAATCATGGAAGTTTTCGCATACAAACTTTGTGTTCTTTGTCTTTCCTTTTTACTTTTTTATTTCTTTCAAAGATATATATACTCTTACACACACTTACATTCAAAATGCAGATCTACATCCATTCGAGATCCCATGGGTAATGATTCTGCTATGGCCTTTTGTGACTCTGAAAATATAATCTACCAAGCCGAAGGCGAAGGAGAGGAAGATTGTGAAGTGCCAAGGGAACTAGCCAGGTTACTACAACAAGAAGAGGGGACCATTCGGCCCCACGAAGAACCAGTGGACACAGTTAACCTAGGTACCAAAGAGGACAAGAAAGAAGTCAAGGTGGGTGCCAATATGAAACCAAGTGTTAAGAAGCGTCTGATTCAGTTGCTACATGATTATGTTGAGGTTTTTGCCTGGTCGTATGAAGACATGCCAGGACTTGATGCAGATATCGTGGTACATCGTCTACCAATAAAAGAAGACTGCCCACCGGTAAAACAAAAGGTCTGTCGCATGCGACCGGACATGTCAGAGAAGATCAAAGCGGAAGTCATGAAACAATTCAATGCCAGATTCTTGGTCGTCACCTCCTATCCGCAATGGGTCGCCAATGTTGTTCCCGTGCCTAAAAATGACGGAAAAGTGAGAATGTGCATGGACTACAAAGATTTGAATAGGGCAATCCCTAAGGATGATTTCCCACTTCCTCACGTCGATATTTTGGTTGACAATACCGCACATCATAAGGTGTTTTCCTTCATGGACGGTTTCTCAGGATACAACCAAATCAAAATTGTGCCTGAGGACATGGAGAAAACAACCTTTGTCACACAGTGGGGCACATTCTGTTACAAGGTTATGCCATTCGGGTTGAAGAATGTTGGGGCAACCTATCAGCGTGCCATGGTAGCTCTATTTCACGACATGATACATCATGAAATAGAGGTCTATGTGGATGACATGATAGCCAGATCTCAAACTGAGGAGGAACATCTTGACCATTTACATAAACTCTTTGAGAGACTAAAGAAATACAAGCTGAGGTTAAACCCGAATAAATGCACATTTGGGGTAAGGTCCGGTAAAATCCTAGGCTTTGTCATCAACGGTAAAGGTATCAAAGTGGATCATGCCAAGGTAAAAGCAATACAAGAAATGCATGCTCCTCGCACCGAGAAGGAAGTCATAGGATTCTTAGGGTAGTTAAACTACATTTCCAGATTCATTTCTCACTTAACAGCTACTTGTGAACCAATCTTCGAATTACTCAAGAAATTACAAGTAATTAAATGGAATGATGAATGCCAAACTGCATTTGACAAGATCGAAGAGTACCTGCAAGAGCCTCTTGTTTTGATACCACCAGTCGAGGGAAGACCATTTGTGATACGGTGGCCAGAACCAGGACGTGTTTCCCCTTTTTTAGGGATTGCTGGTTTGCATTTTGCGTTTGTGTTTGCAAAATGTCGCGGTAAGCAAGAGTCGCCACCAACTTTTATTTTATCCAACAAGGAAAGGAAAAAAGCACAGAAAAATTCCTTTTTCGAGATATTTCTAAGTACGGGGGGTAGATTATAGAAAGGGAAGGTATTATCACCCTTTCTATCCGTAGTTATCTACGAGCTCTTAGGTACTTTCTCATCATTTTCAAAATTGTTTTCTTTGTATTTGTGTGGTTTGAAAAGATTTTGTTTTGACTTCGATTTAACTCTTGCTTTTGTCTTCAAGAGTGTAATGAAGTGTTTTTGAAAACTTTGTTTGAAAGGAGTGTAAATGTGAAAAAAGTTTGTTTGGATTGAGCAAGTACTTAAGAACTAATCTACCTACTCGAAAAAAGAATCATTCTATGTTCGTTTCCTTTAGACGATGCTATACCACTACTAGTGAGTAGGTAGCATCGTCGTTGGAGTTTTGAGGGTCAATTCGAAAGGGACGTACGGTCACTAAAGCAATGTTAGGACGTCTTAGTAATAACCCTAATGTCTTAGATCAATTATTCGAGGCAACAATATCTGAGGCAACCATTCCAAGGAAACTATTCCGAACAGGACTTTGATCTTTGTTTAGACAAAATGGCGACCACTAAAGCATCCTATACTCAATGACCGTTTACCGAAGGCAACCAAGTGGGAGTATACCCTAGGAGTGCGCATGTGCGAGTGATTCAATTTCAGATTATTTATCTTTGCACATTTTAGGGTTATCTAACCGTTTTAAAATTTTACATACATTCTTGTCATGCAAACCCTAATTATTCATACATCTAACAGTTCAATATTTTTCCGAATTTAAAGTGCGGAAATTAAACTCCGCTATTACAAGGCTTCGGGTATTTACATAGCCAAAAACAAACCCTTGAAAAATAAAGCGATAAATGAAAATAAAATACCTAATTAACTATTACAACTTGTAGGCAGTTACATCAATATGGTAAAAATAATAAAACAATAAAGCGCGCATGTTGTACCCCAAAATTTTTCCTCTCATTCTTCAAGGTCTTTCTCACAAGGATTTTCAAGATTCAAGCTTGAACAAGTGCATTGGGATTTTCCAATACCAAAATTAAAAGGAAACTGTCAAAAAGGGAGAAAATAGATAAAAATAACATTTTGACAAATTTGGAGGAAAATAGGTCTCCTTCGGTTCAGCACCCTTCGACTGACTCTTGACCTCCTTCGAATGCAACTTGGGTACATCCTTCGTTTGGATTAGAAACCTCCTTTGAGTGCAACTTGGATTACATCCTTCGATTGACTCTTGGCCTCCTTCGAATGCAACTTTGATTCAGCACCCTTCGATTCAGAAGCCAGGAACTTCCCTCACGCTAAAAGGCAATGACTCCCTATAAGATTGTTTCGACCACAAGCTTCGACCAAGGCAATGATTCCCTTTATGTTTGTTTCAATCCACATGCTTCAAGCATGAGCTTTCGATTTGGCAATATGTTTTCTTCGATACAAGCTTCGACTGGGCATTAGCTTGTTTCGACCACAAGCTTCGATTGAGGCAAAGGCTTCCTTCAAACAAGTGTGCTTCGATCTCACTCTTGCATTCGACTCAAGACCAAATCTCATTTTCCAGGCTATGTTGCTTCCAAATCTTTACATAATCAGAGGCTTGTACAAGGGTTTTAAACTTTGTCTGTTAGATACTACTATTCTTAGTTAAAGGCTACATACTCTTTCTTTTCATAGAGAGTACTTTAGTCACAAAATCAGCTTTCAACCTGATTTTGGTCTGAGCACAAGCAAGGCCAGAAGCATAAGTCACATCTTCTGCACCCCAACTTCCAAGAGACCCCCCACATGTACTTTCACGTTACATTATTTTATCATTTCTTTGCAAGGATGGCTTTGGACAACATGTCCATTCTTTCTCTATAAATAGAGGAGTTTTTTTACAAAGCTGGGGGAGGATCTTTGGACCCGAGGAACGAATCCCCCAAATTTTCTCAAACACAACAAAACTCTCAAGTTCATCAACACTTGAGAAATCACAAAAAACCCAGAATCACATTCATCTCCTTCGACTCTGAAGAACAACCACACTTCAGTCTCCTTCGAATCAAAGAAGCATCACACTTGCTTTTTCCCCTCTTTCGAATCTAGTATCCTGGGCCTCCACTCAAGGTCCCACATCCATTCAAGGCCTGAAGCAAGGTAAGTTATTCTTACCTTTGAACTTTTCGTTTCATGGCATAGTAATTTTCCCTTTCATTTGAAACATGTACATACCATTGTTCCTTTCGTTTCCACCCTTTTAACATATTTTTCAGAGCTAACCCTTTCGTTTTGCTTTCTGTTTACCTGAACTTGCTTTAACTATTAAACTGTTTACAAGACAAATACTAGCATGGCCTCAGGCCATGTTGCCATTTAATGCTTGAAATGAAAGAAACAGGAAACAGGAAATAGGAAACAAAGCTTCTGGCTTCTACCCTCTTTCTCCATGTCAAACGAAAGAGACAACCAGGAGGAAAACCATGTTGACTTCCAGGCTCAATCGAAAGGCATTCCCTCACCGCTTTTAACCTCCAGTCGAAGAAGACAACAAGGCAGAACCAGAAGGCTTTGCCATACACTGACTTCCATGCCAATTGAAGGACAGGACCTCGCTGGTGCTAGCCCCAATCGAAGGAGGCCAACAAAATGCAAGTCGAAGGGTGCTACTACGTGGGTCGAAGAGCTTTTTTTTCTTCTTTTTATCTTATTTTTGCCTTTACATTTCTATGCACTTAAATATGGTTGTAATAGTGTAGGATTTATTTTTTGCACTTTTTATTACTTTTGTACAAATGCTAGTAATTAAGTGTGTATGGCAAGATAAAAACAACAAGCAGACAACCCCTAATCAAAGACAAAATGCATGTAAATAAAACATATTTGCACACTTACACCCTTAGGGTAATTCCACTTGTTGCCTATCGGAAAATAGTCATGTCCCTCAAACATGGGCGTTTTAGCAAAAGACCCTCGATAAAAGATCGTAGTCCCTCGATGACCCTCGATGTTGCCTTCGGTAAATGATCTAGTCCCTAAAACGACATTGCTAAAACGTCTCATATGTTGCCTTCTATGACTATAAAAAACGTCCCAACGCCCGTCCCTTCACATCCAACGACGGGGCTTCTTACCAAATCAATGGTAAGACAACCACATCTAAAGGAGGAGGAAAAGCACATTTAAGACCTTTCAAGTAGGTAGATTCGCTCTTAGTTACTCGCTTGCTCACGCCAAAAACATTTTATACACCCACACTCTCATCTTTGAACTATTTTCGAAAAAAACACTTTGTAGGCGTTCTTATAGAAATGAGAACCATTATGAAGTTCCATTTTCAAAATACTTTCAAAAACACATCTCACAAACACACTTTTGAACTATTTTCGAAACAAACACTTTGTAGGCGTTCTTATAAAAACGAGAACCATTACGAAGTTCCATTTTCAAAAATACTTTCAAAAACCACACACAAAGCACAATTTTAAACAAAAGCAAGTGATCTAGCAAGTAACTAAGAGCCCATGGAAAACCATGGATGAAAAGGGTGCTAATACCTTCCCTTTTCATAATCTACCCCCCGAACTCAAGAAAACATCTCTAAAGGTCTTTCCTAAGCTTTTTCACCTTTCCTTTTTGGATATAAGAAAAGTCAGAGGCGACTCTTGCTAAAGCGTAACATTTGCAAACACAAAACCTCAAGTCAGTTCTCCCACCGTATCACAGAACTGGTGACTCTGCTGGGGAATTAAACTAAAAAGTGGGGTTACCTTAGGGTTAGATCACCTTTACTTGCTTTCATTGTTCGATTTGTATGCTTTACATTTTGGTTCCTTGTTTGGGTTTGTTTTAAATCCTACACCCGAATTTAGGGACACCTTTTAGGTAAGTAGCAATAAACTGTGAGGGAACTGTGCGGCGTATACCGACATGGTTGAAGCAGTAGCTACATTGATGTGGAACTTTGGTTGGTACTGGTAACCCTTGAGTTAATCAAGGAGAGTACGGGGCCGCCGCGTGGTGTCGTGAAGCATCAACTGACCTTAGAACCTTACTTGACCAACTTGGCCATTAGGACGTAGTGAGATGACCGGTTTTGGTGTAGAGCTGAAAATTGGTTGATACTCAATGCTACACTCATTGAGACTTGACCCATGAGTTTTGTTCGGTTGCGAGTCAATTGCTTATTGAATGAAGCTTGTGGGAAATGTCAGTGATATTGAGATCCCTTAGAACCCGGTTACTATCAACTAGGACAGGTTGAGCCAACTAAACTTCAAGAGGGTACTTACCTACAAACTCCATGCAAGCCTAAAACTAAGGATTTGTTTGCTTTGTGTGAATATGATTATTTGTATATACACTTGCTTACCTCACATATTTGTACATAACATCATAACATCATACCATAGCATTTTCAATAACCATTTCAAGGATCTCGAGGGCTTTTGATGCAGGTTATGACGAACCAAACGCTGTCAAAGATCAAGTACAACAATTTGAGTCAAGGGCTATGACCCACTTGACACGGTGAGCTTGATTCTCATGGAAGGACATCCACTAATACAAAGTTCTCCAATCAAATATGTTGATCAAAGTTCAAACTTCTAAATTTTTATTGTGTTTACCCCGCGAGATCCTTGAAAACATTACATCCACATATCATGCATCATATCATGACAGGTTTCTCCCATACAAGTCTCCTTATATTCCTACTGTTTATTTTTGTAAGATGGATATGGAACAAACTGTGAAAGACCTCCAAGCTCAAAATGCTCAGTTCCAACAAATGTTTCTGGCTATGGCTAAGGGGCAAGAGGACCTGAAAGCTCTCCTTCTCAAAGACAAGAGGAAGAAGTCCAAGAAGTCAATAGGTGTCCTGAACTTGAGAAGAAGACCTGGAGGACCAGTCAAGATAGCTCTAGATCTTTCAAATCCATCCAACATGGAGGTTAATCATGAAGAAGACAACAGTCTAGAGATTGATGAAGCTTAAGCTGACTACTCTGAGGAACAATATCCTCCCACTGATGACAAGTACAAACAGTTGGAGGATCGCCTCAGTGCTATGGAGATTAAACATATATCTGGCTTGAATTTAGGAGACATGGGTTTGGTTTCTGGAGTGGTCATCCTGCCAAAGTTCAAAATCCATACCTTTGTCTTGTACGATGGAGTCTCTTGCCCTAAGATGCGTTTAAAGTCTTATGTCCGCAAGATTCAACCATACACAACTGATCCAAAGCTTTGGATCCATTTCTTCCAAGAAATCCTGGTAGGGACTCAACTCGAGTGGTTCTATTAACTGGAGAGTTCTTGCATCCACACCTTGGAGGATTTAGCTGTTGCTTTTTACAAACAGTATCAGTACATTACTGATCTTGCACCAACTCGTGTGCAATTGCAAAACATGACCATGGGTTCCAACGAGAGCTTTAAAGGATACGCCCAAAAGTGGAGAGATATGGATGGTAGGGTGCAACCCCCTTTAACTGACAGGGAGCTGATCGACATCTTCATGGGAACTTTGACAGGGCCTTTCTTCAAACACTTGATCGGAAGCTCCTCAGTCGGGTTCACCGAGCTAATATTGACCGAAGAAAGGGTCGAAGCTGGCATAAAAAGTGGAAAGATTCAAGAAGCTACACCTTCTGATGCTCAGAAAAAGCCATACAGTGGGAAGAAAGAGTCCAATGCTGTGTACAGTCAAAAGAGTCGATGTGACCAACACGTAGGGGCAGTCCTGATCTCTGGTTCTGCATCACACTGACAACAGCAAAGGGGAAATTAACGAAGGCCAGACGAGCCTAAAAGACAATTTACCAACATCAACATGCCGCTGTCTCAAGCGCTACAACACTTGTTGAGGATGAATTTGATCGCATTGATAGGACCTCATCCAAACCCCAAAACTTCTTCTCCTAACTACAATCCTAATGCGGCGTGTGCTTATCATTTTGACAGCCCCGGGCATGACACTAACGATTGCTGGGCATTGAAGTACAAGATTCAGAATTTGATTGACGCCAAGGAGATCGAATTCGACCCTCCAGAGACTCCAAACGTGATCACTACTCCCTTGCCAAATCATTGAGAGCAACTTGTTTCATTTTGAATTTTTAATTGTAATTTCTTTTGTTATTCAAACAATTATCAATTAATGTCAAACTTTGTTTCATTAATGCACTGCATATGTTTGTCTTGATTTGATCCACTCATTTAAACTATGTTTTCTACTTTCTTTATGACATTCAACTCTTGCTAAAAGTTACAAGCGTTTAGATGGAGGATGACGAAAACAATACCATAATCTCATACAGTATGCTTTTGAACAGACCTTGTTGACGATGTACAAGCGTTTTTTTTTCAAATCCTAAACACTGGAGTTATAAGGAAGATAATCCCTAGTCAACCCCTTTAAGCCAAAGAAGTAGAAGTTTTCTGTATACAAATTGAAACCTTTAATCAAAACCTGGGGTAGGGTAGTCTCTCAGTTAATTCAAACGCGCGTTTAATCGTAAACTCTCATCTCGTAATACAACGAATGACATCAAAAATCAAAAGAGGGTGATGGTTCCATACCAAATAGGCAGTCATTATCTCTCAAAAAGAAAAGCCCACTAAGTCAAAACCTACAAAGGAGACTTGAGAGAACTGGGGCATCCCGCTGAATGTAATCTCAAAACAAGAGCAGTCAGGTAAAAATTAGGGATAACAAATCTATCAAAAGAGGTTACTACAAATCCTCAACAAAATGAAAAAATGTTGCAGAAAATGACTGCCTTCCAACAAAACTTGTCTGAACCATCACTAAAATGTCATTCCAGACTCAATTGGAGTTCAAAACGCACAATTAACTGAGTTTAGGACTGAAGAACATCACGAAGAACGGGTGGGTACAAATACACTTTGAGCCTTTATCCTTTGTTTCTTAAATCGTGAACCAGGCCACGTTACAACCCTTCAAAAGTCCTAATTGAAGCATGAGTTAATTCGAAAGCATACTGTTACGAAAGGTATCCTTACTCCTGTAAGGCTTTGCTCTAAATCCTGAGATTGAATTTTCTTACAAAATTCCTTTACTTACAAAAACGCATTATTCAAAACTTTAAGACAAGCATAAATTTTGCATTACTTGAATATCACTGTTTGCATATGACTATTTGTTTGACAGTAGAGAAATTCACACAAAGAATATCCAGTGAACAAAAGCTCTCTCAGTGAACAAAATCAATTCAAGAAGGATGACACTTCCATTGACAAATCTCCTATCAACAAGGGGGCATGACATGTCACTATCCAGCACACCTGGGGCAGTCCAGTCAAAATTCCAAGAAATCTCTAAAGAATTGCAGAGTAACCAGGGGCAAGTCTCCATCTCCTTCACTTGGGGGAATTGAACGTCAATCCCAATAAAGGGTTACGTACAGTCAAACATTTCCTGGCGGTTCCACGAACACTTGCTGCTAGGGGAAATGACAAATCTCCCAAAAATCCTACTCATAGGATGAATCCCAGCCAGAGTTTCAATCTCTGATAACCTCTTCCCAGCTAAGTCGACCTCAAGAATCCTCGAGGATTTTTCTCCAATAAAGTCGCCGCTTCTCAAACAGACCGGCAACAGAGTTTATTTCCCCAACAAACAACAGGATTCCCCAGCTTGAGGTAGCCTTTCCGACTACTACAAATCAAAGGACCACTACTCCTCTTCCCCAGTAGACTACTCTACAATCACCAACAAGTTACTGCGAAACCTGGACCCGACCAGATATCAGTTCAACTTCGACTCCCCAGTAGAGGAACAGACGACTAAGACTCCTAAAATCTTTTCACAAGCAGGAATAAACGTTCTCCCCACAAAGTTTTCAATACTCCCCAGAGGAGTTTCTCCTCAAACAACAAAATAGGAATCCCCGGTGGAAACATTCTAAGTAAAGTTTGAAGACACACATACTCTTCAACAGTAGTCTAGGATTTAACAAACTCCCCGACATTTGTCAAGGATTTATTTTCCCAGACAAAAATACATTCATAAACATTTCACATTTCATACCTCCTATTTACATACATGATAAGTGCATACGACACAATCTCATTTATTTTGAGAACATCATGACATCATGCATTCCATACATCATGACATTACATACATGCTAACATTTTACCTTTTCAGGAAAAGGTCAATCAACAGATGGCTACCAACAACCTTTTCAAGTTCCAGATTAATACCTGTAACAAGCCAGGAAAGCTATCTGTGGACAACTTATTATAGATTAATACCTGTAACAAGCCAGGAAAACTATCTGCATGAAGAGATTGAATATTAACACCTGTAACAAGCCAGGAAAACTATCTTTCTTTCTCAGGTCAAAGATTAACACCTAAAATCAGACAGGACAACTATTTACTTGACCATCATTGAAGCAACCCTACACCGTTTCCTTCTTAATTCCAGATACAGTTTTACACGGACTCATCATCAGGCAACCCTACACAGGTTGCTTCCTTCCAGATGAAGTTTTACACGGACTCATCATCAGGCAACCCTACACAGGTTCCTCCTTTCGAGATGAAGTTTTACACTGACTCATCATCAGGCAACCTTACACATATTCCTTCTTTCCAAGATGCAGTTTTACACAGACTCATCATCATCAGGAAACCCTACACAGGTTCTTTCTTTCCAAGATGAAGTTTCACACGGACTCATCATGAAGCAACCCTACACAGGTTCCTTCTTCCCAAGATGCAATTTTACACAGACTCATCATCAGGAAACCCTACATAGGTTCCTTCCTTCCAAGATGCAGTTTTACACGGGCTCATCATCAGGCAACCCTACACAGGTTCCTCCTTTCCAGATGAAGTTTTACACTGACTCATCATCAGGCAACCCTACACAGGTTCCTTCCTTCCAAGATGCAGTTTTACACGGACTCATCATCATCAGGCATCCCTACACAGGTTCCTTCTCAATTCAAGATGAAGTTTCTCACGGACTCATTATCAGGAAACCCTACACAGGTTCTTTCTTTCCAAGATGAATTTTCACACGGACTCATCATGAAGCAACCCTACACAGGTTTCTTCTTTCCAAGATGCATTTTTACACGAACTCATCATCATCAGGCAACCCTACACAAGTTCTTTCTTTTCAAGATGAAGTTTCACACATACTCATCATGAAGCAACCCTACACAAGTTCCTTCTTCCCAAGATGCAGTTTTACACGGACTCATCATCAGGAAACCCTACACAGGTTCCTTCCTTCCAAGATGCAGTTTTACACGGACTCATCATCAGGCAACCCTACACAGGTTCCTCCTTTTCAGATGAAGTTTTACACGGACTCATCATCAGGCAACCCTACACAGGTTCCTTCCTTCCAAGATGCAGTTTTACACGGACTCATCATCATCAGGAAACCCTACACAGGTTCCTTCTCAATTCAAGATGAAGTTTCACACGGACTCATTATCAGGAAACCCTACACAGGTTCTTTCTTTCCAAGATGAAGTTTCACACGGACTCATCATGAAGCAACCCTACACAGGTTCCTTCTTTCCAAGATGCAGTTTTACACTGACTCATTATCATCATGCAACCCTACACATGTTCTTTCTTTCCAAGATGAAGTTTCACACAGACTCATCATGAAGCAACCCTACACAGGTTCCTTCTTCCCAAGATGCAGTTTTACACGGACTCATCATCAGGAAACCCTACACATGTTCCTTCTTTCTAAGATGCAGTTTTACACGAACTCATCATCATCAAGCAACCCTATACAGGTTCCTTCTCAATTCCAGATGCAGTTTTACACGGACTCATCATCAAGAAACCCTACACAGGTTCTTTCTTTCCAAGATGAAGTTTTACACGGACTCATCATGAAGCAACCATACACAGGTTCCTTCTTCCCAAGATGCAGTTTTACACGGACTCATCATCAGGAAACCCTACACAGGTTCCTTCTTTCCAAGATGCAGTTTTACACTGACTCATCATCATCAAGCAACCCTACACAGGTTCCTTCTCAATTCCAGATGCAATTTTACACGGACTCATCATCAAGCAACCCTACACAGGTTCCTTCTCAGGAAATTTCAAATGAAGTTTTACACGGACTCATCATTAAACAACCCAACTTTCTAATACAGTTCAGATACGCTCCTGACGCGGATGCCATCCTGATACTCATTTAGATACAGCTTTGATACACTCCAGACATGGACCCAATTCTGATACTCAACTTACAAATTACAATTCAACAGGCATTCTTGGATGGCATCTACAAGCCCATCTCCAATAACTTTCTATCATCTCTCCAAATGGAATCTCTAAGCCCATTCCCCCAACCATCACATCACCGAGTGCAAATTTCTGGGCACTCTAGTGTCCAATCATCTTCCACCTTCAAGTCACGATTGGAAAAACATGCCAATCTAACTCTTCAGGAGTAAGAAGATTGAACAGAGGAAGCTGCCGTACCCCAAAATTTTCCCTCTCATTCTTCAAGGCCTTTCTCACAAGTATTTTCAAGGTTCAAGCTTGAACAAGTGCATTGGGATTTTCCAATACCAAAATTAAAAGGCAATTGTCAAAAAGGGAGAAAATAGATAAAAATAACATTTTGACAAATTTGGAGGAAAATAGGTCTCCTTCGATTCAGCACCCTTCGACTGACTCTTGACCTCCTTCAAATGCAACTTGGGTACATCCTTCGTTTGGATTAGAAACCTCCTTCGAATGCAACTTGGATTACATCCTTCTATTGACTCTTGGCCTCCTTCGAATGCAACTTCGATTCAACACCCTTCGATTCAGAAGCCAGGAACTTCCCTCACGCTAAAAGGCAATGACTCCCTGTAAGCTTGTTTCGACCACAAGCTTCGACCAAGGCAATGATTCCCTTTATGTTTGTTTCGATCCATATGCTTCGAGCATGAGCTTTCGATTTGGCAATATGTTTTCTTCGATACAAGCTTCGACTGGGCATTAGCTTGTTTTGACCACAAGCTTCGATTGAGGCAAAGGCTTCCTTCGAGCAGGTGTGCTTCGATCTCACTCTTGCATTCGACTCAAGACCAAATCTCGTTTTCCAGGCTATGTTGCTTCCAAATCTTTACATAATCAGAGGCTTGTACAAGGGTTTTAAACTTTGTCTGTTAGATACTACTATTCTTGGTTAAAGGCTACATACTCTTTCTTTTCATAGAGAGTACTTTAGTCACAAAATCAGCTTTCAACCTGATTTTAGTCTGAGCACGAGCAAGGCCAGAAGCATAAGTCACATCTTCTGCACCCCAACTGCCAAGAGGCCCCCCACAACATGTCCATTCTTTCTCTATAAATAGAGGAGTTTTTTTACAAAGCTGGGGGAGGATCTTTGGACCAGAAGAACGAATCCCCCAATTTTTCTCAAACACAACAAAACTCTCAAGTTCATCAACACTTGAGAAATCACAAAAAACCCAGAATCACATTCATCTCCTTCGACTCTGAAGAACAACCACACTTCAGTCTCCTTCGAATCAAAGAAGCATCACACTTGCTTTTCCCCCTCTTTCGAATCCAGTATCCCGGGCCTCCAGTCAAGGTCCCACATCCATTCAAGGCCTGAAGCAAGGTAAGTTATTCTTACCTTTGAACTTTTCGTTTCATGGCATAGTAATTTTCCCTTTCGTTTGAAACATGTACATACCATTGTTCCTTTCGTTTCCACCCTTTTAACATATTTTTCAGAGCTAACCCTTTCGTTTTGCTTTCTGTTTACCTGAACTTGCTTTAACTATTAAATTGTTTACAAGATAAATACTAGCATGGCCTCAGGCCATGTTGCCATTTAATGCTTGAAATGAAAGAAACAGGAAACAGAAAATAGGAAACAAAGCTTCTGGCTTCTACCCTCTTTCTCCAGGTCAAACGAAAGAGACAACCAGGAGGAAAACCATGTTGACTTCCAAGCTCAGTCGAAAGGAATTCCCTCACTGCTTTCAACCTCCAGTCGAAGAATACAACAAGGCAGAACCAGAAGGCTTCGCCATACACTGACCTCCATGCCAATTAAAGGACAAGACCTCACTGGTGCTAGCCCCAATCGAAGGAGGCCAACAAAATGCAAGTCGAAGGGTGCTACTTCCTGGGTCGAAGAGCTTTATTTATTTATTTTTATCTTATTTTTGCCTTTACATTTCTATGCACTTCAATATGGTTGTAATAGTGTAGGATTTATTTTTTGCACTTTTTATTACTTTTGTACAAATGCTAGTAATTAGGTGTGTATGGAAAGATAAAAACAACAAGCAGACAACACCTAATCAAAGACAAAATGCATGTAAATAAAACACATTTGCACACTTACACCCTTAGGGTAATTCCACTTGTTGCCTATCGGAAAATAGTCATGTCCCTCGAACATGGCGTTTTAGCAAAAGACCCTCGATAAAAGATCATAGTCCCTCGATGACCCTCGATGTTACATTCGGTAAATGATCTAGTCCCTAAAACGACATTGCTAAAACGTCCCATATGTTGCCTTCTATGACTATACAAAACGTCCCAACGCCCGTCCCTTCACATCCAACGATGAGGCTTCTTACTAAATCAACGGTAAGACAACCAAATCTAAAGGAGGAGGAAAAGCACATTTAAGACCTTTCGAGTTGGTAGATTCGCTCTTAGTTACTGGCTTGCTCACGACAAAAACATTTTATACACCAACACTCTCATCTTTGAACTATTTTTGAAACAAACACTTTGTAGGAGTTCTTATAGAAACGAGAACCATTATGAAGTTCCATTTTCAAAATACTTTCAAAAACACATCTCATAAACACACTTTTGAACTACTTTCGAAACAAACACTTTGTAGGAGTTCATATAGAAACGAGAACCATTACGATGTTCCATTTTCAAAAATACTTTCAAAAACCACACACAAAGCACAATTTCAAACAAAAGAAAGTGATCTAGCAAGTAACTAAGAGCCCATGGAAAACCATGGATGAAAAGGGTGCTAATACCTTCCCTTTTCATAATCTACCCCCCGAACTCAAGAAAACATCTCTAAAGGTCTTTCCTGTGCTTTTTCACCTTTACTTTTTAGAAAAAAGAAAAGTCGGTGGCGACTCTTGCTAAACCGTAACATTTGCAAACGCAAAACCTCAAGTCAGTTCTCCTACCGTATCACAGCGCGCGATGAAATTAGAATGATAAGAAAAATTAGCGTTTTGACCCTTTTTGACCTAATTAAAAAAAAATGTTTTTGTTGTTTTTAAGAAAAGAATTAAGTTTTAAATTATAATACAAAAATTAATTAGTTAATTAAATTAATTAATGAAAATAATTACATGGCCTATTTTGTGGTTTTTGGTTTTTTTTTAAGAAAAGAAAATATAATTAAGTTAGAGATAAAACCTAATTGTTCTAATTGATTTTAAATTTATTTACAAAATAATTAAAGTTTTACCTAAAATTAAAATCTAATTAAATTAATAAATTTATTGATAAAAAAAACCTAAGTCTAATTAGGTGAAAAATATTTTTATGATTTTTTTGATAAAAAGAACATAATTAATGGTGTTAATAAATAAAATAAATAAATAAATTAAAATAAAATATAAAAAGAAAAAGGTGAAGAAATTGGGCCTGAAAGTAATTTGGAGGGGATGCAAATAGCCAAATCTGGGCCCAAAACCAAGTAGTCCACGTTGACTTGCATGATCATATGCTTTGTGTTGACTAGGCTTCATGATGCACCTTCAGATGATGGCCATCAGATTTGGCCATATGGAGATCCAAGGGTTAGATCTTGAGAGTCTATGGTAGTCCCTTGGCTTGTGTATGTGCTGGATTACCTGAAAGGAAAAAATATGAAGAAATTTGGGGGACCTGGGATTCGAACCCAGGTCCTGAAACATTTTGCACATACCCCACTACCATCTGCGCTGGCTGTTCTTTTTGTATATCAAATAACAATAATAAATAATAGGCAAAATAAAGGGAGTTAGTGGATAACAATGAAAACGCGCGCCAGGATTTGAATGGTCCAATAGAAAGGCGCCACACAATCATCTTCTTCCCTTCTCCGTGGGTAAAGGATACAAGGACTTTTACCTACGGACGTATGTCCGTAGCTACAACCCTGGTTCGTCTCAAAATCCTCCATGGGCACGATAAATGACTTCTAATGCCATGGTTGGATTCGTCTTATTATTTTGAACATGATGGTACCCTTCATGAAGACCAATTTTTCCTGTATACAAAAAACCTAAAACAGAACCAAAAAAACTAACAATGGAAATTATCGATTCAGTCTATGAAAACACAATTGAGTATTATATAAATCTTGCAATTGTAATGGTGAACAAGAATCTATGATTATATTATGCTATACGTGCCAGAATTATGCAAATAGAATTCAAGAAAAGGTAGGTATCGTGAATGTCTTACAGCGAGTTTCAAGGCATGGAAATGCTTGTTTTGGATTGCTTTTGCTTGCTGGGGATCCCAGGAAGATATTGAGATGGTCCAAGGATCTTGAAATTGCCTCTAAGTAGGAATTCGATTCACCACTTTTTCTTGTTTTTTCAAGTTTTTGTTCTGGTTCATACGCCTCCTTCTCTAGCCTCTTTTGGTCTGCCTTCCTTCTATATGTATTGAGGAATGTATTAGGGTTCCAAAACTGATCTCAATCTTCCTCCATCAATGAATTTGATATTGATTTGATTCTCTTGAATATCACTCCAAAAACAGCCTAAAACCAATATTCTTGTCCATACCAATGCCTTGCACGATTTCAAATACTTACCAACTGGATTTGAGACCTGAAACAAGTATAAAATCTTGAGTTTTCAATGCTTTAGATTTTCTCATGATTTATTTTGATTAAAATTGATTTAATTCAAATAAAAATCAAAATAAATAACAAAAACATGATAATGACAAGTGGCAAGGGCTAGAGCTCGTGGACTATGTTTCAAACTCAAAAAAAGTGAAAAAGATTGGGCCCATTTGGCAAAAAATACATTTTTAGGCATAGTTGACTTTTGGCAATTTTGTAAAAAGGGTTAACTTCACCAATGCATAACTTCCTCAATTGTTACTCTTTGAAGGTGTTATTGGACTTTTTAGAAAGCTTGAGATGTCCTCTAAGCAACCCTTTTGGTCCCATATCAATTTGATATACCATACTCATGTATGAAGCTTTGACAAAAAAGGTGTTTTTGTTGACTTTTCAAAATGACCTATAATGTCCAAATTCATAACTTCTTGTGAGTGCATATTTTGAACTTGGGAGATGAATATGGATTGTAGAGTATGAAATCCTCTTCAAAATTTGCTTTGGATGGGTCATTTTTAATAAAGTATGAGAAAGTTATGCTTGGTCAAAGTTGAGTTGACATTTCCTATAAAACCCTAATTTAGCAACTTTTGATTCTCGATGAATTATGAGCAATCCTTGATGAATCATGATCAACCCTTGATAAAATGATGAAATATACTTCAAAATGAGGATGTTGACCAAAAATCTTGAAGTTTGACTGTATGTAGGCCACAGTTGACTTTTGCCCTAGCATAGTCGATTTTCAGGCCTTTGAGCAATTGACTGAGCAAAATTTCTCTGTAGGGCTTGAAACTTGACATGGATGATCTTGAGAACATATTAGGACATTGGTGAGCATTTGGGATCCCTTGGAATCAAGTATCTTGATGCAACATGAAACCCTAATTTGAGGTAGACTGCCTTAGGAGAGGGCTTGTCTGGTCAACCCTTGGACTTCCTTGAGCAACTTGAGGATCTTTCTTGAAATGTTTTGAGAAATATGGGAGGGAATATTTTGGGGTACAATAGTTGCCCCTGTTCAATCTTCTTAAACCTGAGGATGTAGATTGGCTTGCTGCCCTTTCGAGATCTGAAGGTGGAAGATGATTGAACACTAGAGTGCCCAGAAATTTGCACTCGCATGATGTGGTGTCCGTCTTGCGATGTCTGGAATGGGCTTACAGATGCCATTTGGAAATTGATGACAGAAGATGGGCTTAAAGATGCCATCCGAAGGAGTGTCAATTGCATAAGAGATTCCTTAGCGAGAGCTTGTATACCTGTTGTTGAGGAAGATTCCGCTGGGGAATGTTGATCTCTGTCTTGAGAGAAATAGAATTTTAGGAGCTTCAGTCGTCCGTTATTATACCGAGGTATCATCTCTGTTGAATTTTAGAAACTTCAGTCGTCCGTTATTCTATTGAGGAATCATCTCTGTTGAATTTTAGGAACTTCGGTCGTCCGTTATTCGACTGAGGAATCATCTCTGTTGAAATTTAGGAACTTCGGTCGTCCATTATTCTACTGAGGAATCATCTCTGTTGAATTTTAGGAACTTCAGTCGTCCGTTATTCTACTGAAGAATCATCTCTGTTGAATTTTAGGAACCTCGGTCATCCGTTATTCTACTGAGGAATCATCTCTGTTGAATTTTAGGAACTTCGGTCGTCCGTTATTCTACTGAGGAATCATCTCTGTTGAATTTTAGGAACTTCGGTCATCCGTTATTCTACTGAGGAATCATCTCTGTTGAATTTTAGGAACTTTGGTCGTCCGTTATTCTACTGAGGAATCTCTCTGTTGAATTTTAGGAACTTCGGTCGTCCGTTATTCTACTGAGGAATCATCTCTGTTGAATTTTAGGAACTTCGGTCGTCCTTTATTCTACTGAGGAATCATCTCTGTTGAAGAGGAAAGTTTAATCTTTATCTGGTCATAATCTAGGCTTAACAATAACTGGCTGAGCTGTTATCCGGTTGTAATCCGAGCTTCACGACTTACTAGGAGTTAAACTATTATCTGGTCATAATCTAGGCTTCATAGCTTTAAAGATAAACCACTATCTGGTCGAATCCAGGCTTCACAGTGTTTGATACTGCTATCCGGTTGTAATCCGGGCTTCACAACATGCTGTAGAGATCAAGGTACTATCCGGTCGAATCCGGGTTTCATAGCTTGAACTTTGTGAGATTTTGATTGTATCTTTCCTGAAAGGTAAAGGTTAATTGTATGTAATGCATGATATGTATCAAGCAGTGATGTTCTCAAAATAGATGAGATTGTGTTGTATGATGCGTATGCATATGTCATGATGTATGGACATGTAATGTTTTTTTATGATAATCTCTAGTTGGGGAAAATAAATCTCGGGTTGTTGCTGGAGAGTGCAAGAAGTTGAATTCTTCGTTCTCGCTGGGGATAGTGAATGAAGATGATTATGAGCATAATCTTGCTGGAGAATAAACCGGCGAGGAAATAATCTTGTGAGAAAGAATAACTCCGCTGGGGAATACATTGACGGGGGAATGACTCTGGGGAAGAGATGTTTCTGCTAGAAGATCTGTTGATTTGGAAGAAATAACCTCGACTGGGGATGAATTACCGTTGCTGGCGATGATAAACTCTGTTGGGAAATGAGTTTCTGTTTTGTGAAAGGAATAAACTCCGTTGGAGATAACTTTCCAGTAGCGACTTCCCTGGGGATAACCTTTTAGACTCTACTGGGGACAAACCTCCAAATTCTACTGGGAATAATTCTCCAAACTCCATTAGGAATAATTTTCTAATGCTAATGATAGATAAACTCTGCTTGGGGAGAATATCGCTGATTCATTCGCGGTTGTGAGCCTCAGCTGGGGAGAGTGGTGTTCTGTTCGGGACCGCTAATATCAATGTCTTTTTCTTACTCTGCAGGGAGTGAATGTACCTTCAATCGTTTTCTCCAACTAGGTCTATCCCTATACCTTGTGGATAGAGCAACTGTATGGTTCGAACATTTCTTATTTGCCCCTGTTTCTGATATTATAAGTAATCGTCTTTTGTTTCGCTTGTAAATATTTATGAGCAGTAATTATTGTCAAATGCATATATCAAAAATGGACATTGGACGTTCTTGCAAAACAAAACAGAAAAAGAAAACAATTTGAAATTTCTTTGTGAAAATGAATCGCATTGATTTTGAAGTCGGCCTGAAAATAGGCGTTTTTGTACAAGAGGCAGACGTCCTAGTAAGAGAATGCCGCCGAACAATAGAATTTATACAGTTTGTGAAAACAAAGAAAAACAACTATGTGAACAATCCCACTAGGTTCCAACTCTACTATTGCCTTTATGCCTTCGAGTATCTCATCACTTTGCTACTTGGTTGAAGGTAGATCAGATTGATTTGTGTCGTTCGATCTTGATAGTTGATACCGAAGTCTGGTTGCAAGGTGATCCAATGAGACATAATGTTACGCTTTAATCCCTAATTTTTGCCTGGACCTCCCTTTCAGGTTTTCAGTCCACCGGTGTGATCGGTGGGAATATAACTGACTGTTTTGGAATGTTGGTTCGCGTTTGTATTTGTTTTTGCAAAATGTCGCGGTAAGCAAGAGTCGCCACCGTCTTTTATCTTATCCAACAAGGAAAGGACAAAAGCACAAAAAAATTCCTTTTTGAGATATTTCTCGGGTTCGGGAGGTAGATTATAGAAAGGGAAGGTGTTAGCACCCTTTCTATCTGTGGTTATCCACGGGCTCTTAGGTACTTGCTCATTATGTTTTCAAAAGTGTTTGCTTTTCAAGTGTGAGTGGGTTTGAAAAAGTTTCGTTTAAAGATTTCTGAGTGACTCTTGTATCTGTCCTCAAGAGTGTTTAAAAAATTGTTTTGAAAGTCTTTTGAAAGTGTCGGTGTGAAAAGAGTTTTTTGATTTGTTTTTGAATAGAGCAAGTATCTATGAGTCATCTACCTACCCTCATAGATACTTGCTCTATTCAAAAACAAATCAAAAAACTCTTTTCACACCGACACTTTCAAAAGACTTTCAAAACAATTTTTCAAACACTCTTGAGGACAGATACAAGAGTCACTCAGAAATCTTTAAATGAAACTTTTTCAAACCCACTCACACTTGAAAAGCAAACACTTTTGAAAACACAATGTGCAAGTATCTAAGAGCCCATGGATAACCATGGATAGAAAGGGTGCTAACACCTTCCCTTTCTATAAATCTACCTCCCGAACCGAGAAACTATCTCATAAGGAATTTTGTTGTGCTTTTGTCCTGTCCATATTGGAGAAAATAAAAGACAGTGGCGACTCTTGCTTCCGCGACATTTTGCGAACCAGCTTTAAACAGTCAGTTCCAGATCCACCGATCACAGAACTGGCGACTCTGCTGGAGAAATTTTAAAAGTGAGGTGTACCTTAGGACTAAGATCACTTGTGTTTTCAATTGTCTGAATTGCTTGCTTTATTATTGTGGGTACTGTCTTGGGAGTTCTATAGATCCTAACCCGGATCTGGGGATACCTTCTTAGAAAGTAGCAACAAGGCTGTGAGGGAACTGTGCGGGGTATACCGACATGGTTGAAGCAGTCTGCTACGTTGATGTGGCACTTTGGTGTGTACCGGTAACCCTTGAGTTCAGTCAAGGGGAGTACGGGGCCTCTGCGTGGTGTCGTGAAGGATCAACTGACCTTAGGAACCTTAATTGAACCATCTTGGCCTCTTTAGGGTAGTGAGATAACTGACTTTGGTGCAGTCCGAGGTTGGTTGATACTCGATACTACACTCAATTGAGGGTTGTTTTCTTGGAATATTTCGGTCGCCAGTTCAGTGGCTAAATCGAAACGATGAACAATGAAAGCAATCCAATGATATTGGGACCCTTAGAACCCGGTTACTTCTGATAGGACAGGTTTTGAGCCCACCAACTTCAAGAGGGTAGTACCCCAAACTTCATGTCGGCCTAAACTCTAAGGGCTCTTTGTGTGACTTGTGTGCCTTCAAACTTGACTACTTGCATGCTTGTTATCTAACACATGAGTTTCTTGCAGGGTTTGTTTACGGTCCTTAATCTGGACTCATAACAGGGTTTACCTACATGCATATCATAACATCATACCATTGCATGCATCCGGCATAAGGACTAATCCATTTCAAGGATTTCAAGGGCTTGTGATGCAGGTCATGATGAACCAACTGTCCAGCAAGGGGAAAAGGGGATTTATTTTCCTCTAGACAAGGCTGTCAGGGGCTATGACCCACTCGACATGGTGAGCCTTTGACCCTTGAAGAAGGACCCTCAACAACATGAAGTTCCTTCAATCAAGCTACAAAATTCAAACTCTAACGGTTTCTTGTTTACCCTGCGAGATCCTTGAAAACATTGCATGCATACATACATATCATTGCATTACAAGTATCCCTTTTACAGGTTGCTTACCTTCTTCGCTGTTTATTTCAGCTCGCCATCATGAATCCTGAATCATCTACTGAGCAATCCATCAAGGCTCTCCAGGCTCAGAACTCCCAGTTCCAAGAGTTGATCATGAGTTTGGCCCAGGGGCAACAGGATTTGAAGACTCTGCTCTCGAAGAGGAAGAAGAAGAGGACAGTGTTGTTCAACCCGAGACGCAAATCTGGGAATGGATCACTAAATGAAGTTGAGCAGACTACCCCATCTGTTGGAAAGGACAGCCCCCATGAGAGAGAGGTTCCTAGTCCTGTGGTCTCTGACAACGAGACTGACTTCAATGAAGAGCAATACCCTCCAGCTGAGGACATGTATAAACAGTTGGAAGACCGACTAAGTGCTATGGAAATACAAAAAGTGCCCGGCCTGGACTTCGAAGATCTAGGTCTGTCTTCTGGGGTAGTGATCCCGCACAAATTCAAGGCACCTGCCTTTGCAAAGTACGATGGGGCATCCTGCCCTAAGCTGCATCTCAGGTCATACATGAGGAGGATCCAGCCCTACATGGCTGACAAGAACTTATGTATCCATTTCGTCCAGGAGAGTCTTTCAGGGACTCAGCTCGAGTGGTTCTATCAACTGAATGGAGCTAACATCCGCAGCTGGGAGGATTTGGCAACTGCATTCTACAAGCAGTACCAGTACAATGCCGACCTTGCTCCCACGCGCACTCAGCTTCAGGGAATGTCTATGGGTGCAGGAGAAGGTTTCAAAGAATATGCTCAAAAATGGAGGGACCTTGCTGGAAGGGTACAACCACCTCTGACTGACCGCGAGCTCGTCGACATGTTCTTGGGGACCCTGTCTGGTCCATTCTTCAACCACCTGATTGAGAATTCTGCTGCTGGGTTTACAGATCTGATCTTGACCGGGGAAAGAATAGAAGTTGGCATCAAGTCGGGGAAAATACAGAATGGTGACTCCCCGAACACTGAGAAGAAACCATCCAAGAGAGAATCTAGTGCTGTCTATGGCTCAAGAGGGTAGAATAGGTCTGAACACCGCCAAGACGTCAACGCGGTGGTTATTGCAAAACCGCCCGGCGCTCCTCAGCGTCACAATCAGCAAAGGGAAGAGAGACCCAAAAGGCAATTCACTCCCCTCGGTATGACCTTGTCACAGATATTGCCACAGTTGCTGGAAACCAAGTTGGTAACTCTCATGGACCCTCCAAAGAATCCCAACAGGACGCCTTCAAGGTATAACCCCAACGTTCGCTGCGCTTATCATTCTGACAGCCCAGGGCATGCTACAGATGATTGTTGGACTTTGAGAAACAAGGTTCAGGATCTGATTGACGCAAAGGAAGTCCAGCTCGACTCTCTAGAGACTCCCAATGTGATCACTGCTCCCTTGCCAAAATATGGCTAGGACTGGATTTTTTGTTCATTCGAATGTTCAATTTGTAATTTTCTTTTGATTGTTCAAACATTTATTCATGTTAAACATTGTTATTTCATTAATGCACTACACATGTCTGTTTTGAAGTAATTATTTCGTATTCACTATATGCAAAATGTTTTCATTTTTTTGTGATGATCAATTCTCGGTTAATAATTCTAAGCCTCTTGAGGGAGGATGACGAAAACGATACCGCGATCATTACAGTATGCTTTTGAACAGACCCCGCTGATGAGGTACAGGCATTGTTTCAATCCCTAAACACTGGAGTTATAAGGAAGATAATCCCTCGTCAACCCCTCTGAGCCAAAGAAGTAGGATTTTTTCTTTTCGAAAATTAAAACCCTTAATCATAACCTGGGGCAGGGTAGTTCTCTCAGTTGATCCAAGTGCATAACAAACGACACCAAAGAGGTCCTTACAAAACAACAAAAAAATAGTGATAGTTCCCTATAATCGTCAAGACAGGCAGTCATTATCTTTAAAAAAAAAAGCCCAATAAGTCAAAACCTATGAAGGAGACTTACAAAACTGGGGCATCCCGCTGACTGTAATCACAAAAGAAACAGTTCAGGCAAAAAACAGGGATAACGAAATCAAAAAAAAGGGAAAGAGGTCACACAAACCCTCAATAACAAAAAGGAATGACTGCTGTTGTACCCCAAAATTTGCCCTCCCATTTCTCATTGATTTCTCCTCACACAGCTCTTGAAACTCAAGATCCAGTTAGGGTTTCATCTGCTCAAGACTCCTCCTTGCACTGCTAACCCCAAATTAGGGTTTGTGTTTGCACCAAGATGTTTTGACCTAAAGTGCCCAAGATGACTTTATTGCTTCATATTGGACTCCCATGTTTATCCATACCAAGTTTCAAGTCTTGATCCCAAGTTTTGCTCAGTCAATTGGACAGTTGACCTAGAAATCAACTGTATTGGGGAAAAAGTCAACTGTGGCCAATTGACAGTCAAATCTCATGAAATTTGATCCACATCAACATTATGAACTCATATGGTCCATTTGATCAAGTTTGGATCACAATTCCACAAGAAATTTGATCAGATCACTAAAAGGGCAAAATGGTCATTTTTAGGGTTTTGACTGTACAAAGGCAATTTTTGACTGTTTGACCTAGCCAATGGCAAACCAAGCTCACATATGGACTCAAGGACCATATGGAATTATCTTGACATGCTCAACAAGTTCAAAAGATCCCAAATGCACAAGATTGACAGTTGAATTTCCCAGTCAATTGATCAATTTTGACTGTATACTGAAAAGTCAAACTTTGACTTTTTGACCAAAATCAAGAGTCAAGATTCATTTTTCATCAAAACATTCCAAATCATGAAACTTGTTCACCAAGAAATCACAAATTGCAAATTAGGGTTAGAAAATGGAATTTTTCATAACTTAGAATTTTTCTAAGTTATGAAAAACCCTAATTTTTTCCCAACTTTGCCCCACCTTTTCACCAAGATCCATTTGGATTCAAACAAAAGTCAAAACATGAAAGTTGTATCTTATTGCATAATCTACAACTTTGATTCACAAAGTTTTCTCATTTGAAGCTTGTATCTCAAGTTACAATTTTTTGAATAAGGGCACTAAACCATTTTTAACTTAGTAGAATTTTAACCTATTTTGACAAGGTTTTCTACCCCACTTCAAGGACATTTTTCATACCCTTCCACTTGGAATTTCAATTTTCATTTCAAAGATGTATTGTAGTACACATTCCAAGCTTTCCAAAATGTCCAAGAACTTCTCAAACAACCTCATGGTTAGAGAGAATCGAATTTCACAATATAGCAAAAAACCACTTTGTTCATGACCAAGTTCCATGTCCATAACTTTGCAAATTTGAACTCAGCATAGTTTGTGCTACTTTACAGGTCCTTAAACCAAATTACACTCCTTAATTTAATGCTTGTTCATTGTGCCAAAGTGTTGTTCCATGAGTTCAAGCATTGTACACAAGATTGATCCATTTTTAGATAAAGTAAACTTTCCATTCTTGAAAAGATTAGCTTTATGTCCAATTGCAAATCAAGAAGGTACAAGCTAAATCCTTTTGGCACAAGATTATGGACAAGTTGCTCTGATCAAGGGAGACTTTGCAGCAGGATTAGAGGCCCCCTACTGATCTAAAAACACCAACTGGCTTTGTTTGCTTAAAATTCAAGTAACATTGCATATCTCACAAGAACTTGGATATCAGCCTAGACACACAAGAAAGAACTTATCAAACACATTCCAAACTACCCAACCAAGCTTTTGCACGAGCCATTTGCCTCTCAAACACTCTCCATCTCAGAAACACCACAAAACTGCTCAAACAGAGCAAGCCCTGCAGATTGAGTGCTATCTCTCAATCCCTTCAAGCATTTTTGTCCAAACTTGTTCCTCTACCTTCCTTACAACCTATGCAAGCTATCCAGAAGCTAAGGCACGATCTGTAGTTGCTCTAACCACTTCCACCATTTTCACATCTTTGACTTGCAGGTGAAGTTCTACAGCTTGATTCAGAAGCTTTCAAGACAAAGTAGACATTGGAATAGCATCCCTGAACCTCAAGGAAGCTTTTCCAATCACCACCTTGCACTGAAAGTTCCTCATTCTCCAGATAGAAGTTCAACTGAATAGGTAAAAGTTTGAATTCGTATCTCTCTTATTATGCATCTTTAGTCTTAAGTTTGTGAAGAAACAAGGTTCTACTCATAGCCCTGAACATGTACATATCTTTACTTTTCATTTCTTTTGTCTGAGTAGAGAGAATTTGAGCTTTGAAAATGGCAGAAAAACTAGGTCAGGAATTGGGGGAGGAGAAATTCTCCCTCATCTTAGAGAGTTAGATCAAGTAATGCATATGGTTAGAATCGTGATTTCATGCTTAACATCTTTTGTGTTGGAAGTTTGTTCAAAAAATCAAAGAATCGGGATTTCAAACACAAGCTTGCAGGCGCGCGTTTTGTGATTCAGAGGTTGAAGAAGAAGTGGTTTGGGCTGGGCCTGGGCATTTTTTTTATTCACACCATCTTTTCTGTTTTGCACCCCCAAGCCCATTTGTCTCATTTTTAATTCTTTTTGACTTTTTCTTTTTTTGTTTGACTTGTTTATTTTTTCTCAGCATATTAAAATTTTGAAAATAATTTTCTCATCATTTTTTGATTTTATTTGGTATTTATTTGATTTTCTTTTGATTTATACATATATGTATATATATTATTATTTAGGGTAAATAGAAAAATAGTGTACATACATTCTCATTTTCATTTTTTATTTTATATTACCCTCTGAAAACATTTCATACAAAAAATACTATTTTTTAAAAAATATTAAAAATTATTATTATTATTTATCCATGATACATATTTAAAATAATATATATAAATACATATTTGTTAATATACTTAGAATAAAATATCAAATAATGTACATATTTTATTTTTTAATATTTAATACTAAAAAAAGGGCCTTTTTATAAACATACCATATTTTATTTTATTTTTGTATGTAAATAATAAATATTATGTGAATTAATTAATTAATATACATTTTGATTAAAACTAGGGTTTTTGCCCTAAATATGAAAATACTCAAAAATAATACTTTTTTTTATTTTTTTGTTTTATTTTACATAGACCATACTTTTTTCATACATATAAAAACTTTCTTTTTGCATTTTGCATATTTATTTAATTTCTATTTAATTGTGCAATTTATTTACCTTGTAAATATTCAAAACAAATGATGTAATAGCCTAGATTTAAATTCTTGTCTAAATATCCCCCATTTTGTAAATTTGTACCCCCCTCCCTATATTACTATGTTGTAATAGCGTAGGAATTTAAATTTCGCACTTTATACGCTTTCTAATTATGCCATGTTAGAATTAGGGTTTGCATGCGAAAACGATAAAAAATAGTTTGACCTAATACAAGATAAATGAGCACGAAAATAAACAACACATCTCACACTTGCACCCCTAGGGTACTCCACTTTGTTGCCTTCAAATAATTGGGCCATATTGCATGTTGAACTTCTTTGGGCAAAACAAACAAATTGAATGATCATGGTCCCTCGATAAAACTTTTCAAAACAAACAAAAACAAATGATCAAGTCTCTTAAAGAAAATTGCCCAAAGATCTTTAACACTATTGCAATTATGGTCCAAACGATGACCCGCGCCTGTCCCTTTCATCTCCTAAGACAAGATTGTCCACCAAATGCAATGGTGGAACAAATTTGTCAAAAGGGTTTAAAACATGACAAAACCTTTGAGAAAACTTTAGGGTAGATAAACTCTTAAGTACTTGTCAATTTTCCAAGAAAACACTTGCCTAATTTCAAAACCCACTTCACAAACACTTTCAAAATCAACTTTTCAAACCCTTGAAACATCCTTTTTAAAAGATAAAACACCTTTTGTAAAACATTCGAGTAAAGAATTGTTACAAGGTTAGCCTAACACAAGGCATCTTTTCAAAACATTTTCAAAACCATACACAAAGCACCATTTCAAACAATTGAAAACCAAGGAAAGTTGATCTAAGCAAGTACCTAAGAGCCCATGGATAACCATGGATAGAAGGGGTGCTAATACCTTCCCCTTTTATAATCTACTCCCCGAACCCAAGAAAAATCTCAAAGGTTTTTGCTGTGCTTTTTTAAACCTTTCCTTAGGATAAAATAAAAAGTCGGTGGCGACTCTTGCTCAACCGAAACATTTGCGAAAACAAACGCAAAACCCTAGTCAGTTCTCCCACCGTATCACAGAACTGGCGACTCTGCTGGGGAAAATTTAAAAGTGGAGTAACCTTAGGGCTTAGATCACCCTCTTGCATGACTAATTGTTTGATTTGCTTGCTTTATACTTGGGCTCTATTGTTTGGGTTTACAATCCTCCACCCGGATTTTGGGAAACATTCATAGATAGCAATACCTTGTGGAAACTGTGCGGGGTATACCGACACGGTCTAAGCAATAGCTATATTAGTGCGACATATTTGTGAGTACCGGTAACCCTTGAGTTCAATCAAGGAGAGTACGGGGCCACTGAGTGATGTCACTAAGCACTAATGACCTAGAACCTTACTTGACCATCTTGGCCTTTTATTAGGGGTAGTGAGATGACCGGCTTTGGTGCAGTCCGAAGTTGGTAGATACTCGATACTACACTCATTGAGGGTTGTTTTCTTGGAATATTTTGGTCGCTAGTTAAGTGGCTAAACCAAAACAATGAACAATGAAAACAATCCAGTGATATTGAGCTCCTTAGAACCCGGTTACTATTTATAGGACAGGTTTTTAAGCCAACTACACTCAAGAGGGTACTTACCTGTGAAACCCCATGCAAGCCTGAAACTAGGGTTTGGTGTGATTTGCTTGTACATATGTCTTGTGCATACATCATGAACATCATAAAGCATCATATGCATTTACTAACCATTTCAAGGGTTTGGATCTTCATCATTGTTCTTGTTTTGTAGGTCATGGAAATACCTCGCAGAAATACCATTCAAGTCAACCTTGTGAGAATCTCTCCTCAACTCAAGGAGATCACTTCAAGAATTCCAGAAAGTTCATCCTTCAGTGAAAGACATGGTAGACTGCTCAGCCTAGTCAACACCAACATTGAAGAAGACATGATGAAAGTGCTATTCCAGTTCTTTGACCCTCTTCACCACTGCTTCACCTTCCCTGATTATCAGTTGGTTCCCACTTTGGAGGAGTTTTCTCAACTCCTAAGAATCCCTATCCTTAATCAACTACCCTTCAACGGTACGGAGAAGGAACCAAAGCCTGAAGATGTTGCTCGAGCATTACATCTACAACCATCTGAAATCAAGGGGCATTGGGAAACCAGAAGCGGCGTCAAAGGATTCTTAGCAAAATTCTTGTTTGAGAAGGCACAAGAATGTTGGAACTCATTGGACCTACAAGCTTTTGAAGATATTGTGGCACTCCTTATCTATGGGTTGGTCTTGTTCCCAAATCCTGATCGATTGGTAGATGTCAACGCTGTCAAAATCTTCTTGTCCAGAAACCCAATACCAACATTGCTTGGGGACATCCTTCACTCATTTTACACACGAACAATGAGAAAGAGGGGTGTTCTCATGTGCTGTACTCCTCTCCTTGCAAAGTGGTTTATTTCGCACCTTCCACAATCTGTCCTGAAGAGTGACCAAAGTACAAGGTGGTCCCAACGATTGATGACTCTTACTCATTCTGATGTGCATTGGTGTTCTCGGTCCAGAGAAAATGTCATCATCGTCGATCGTTGCGGAGAGTTTCCTAATGTTCCTTTACTTGGAATCAGGGGAGGTATCACCTACAACCCTTGTCTAGCTTTGAGGCAATTTGGATATGCACGGAGGGATGGCCCTCATGACATGTTGATTCCTAGCCTAGTTTTTGACTTCGACAACGATGCGCAAGGACTTCGCCAAAGATTCATCAGAGCCTGGGGAAAACTCAACAAGGTTGACAGCAAGACTCTGGGACACAAGAACTCCATCCCCCTTGAGCCTTATCTCAAGTGGGCACGAGCCCGAGCCCAAAGTCTAATGATGCCTTATCCTCATGTACTCCCAGTGATTAAAGAGCCCGTCAATGAAGGAGAGGTTCCCTACACCATCCTGCATCCAGACATGCCTACATCGTGGGAGGAAATGCAGAAGAGTTGGATTCAGCTCAAGGAGGAACGGAACACTTTTGAAGCTAGCTACTACGCCAGTGAAAAGAAGGTTCTAGAGCTTACCCGCCGACTCCACGAGCAAGAGGCCCTCAATACCTACATCGCACCGAAGAGGATGCGCAATGTCTTTCTGCCTTGAGAAATTTATGTTGTAACATTTGGCCCATGGGGCATTTATGTACTAACAGATTTCTTCTTATTAATATGACGTGCGTTCTTCTTTGTCTGAAACAATTTTGAATGTCCTAAATCCTTGAATGCATTGCATACATCAGCATACCATTCATCATGTGCATAAGCAGGTCTCACTCCAGGTTTCCTTATCTATCTGCTGTTTATTTCAGTAGGATGGATCTCGAGCAAACCGTTAAAGACCTACAAGCCCAGAATGCACAGTTCCAGCAACTCTTGATGACCTTGGTCAAGAGTCAAGAGGATATCAAGGCTCATCTGGAGAGTAGAGACCCAGTGAAGAAGAAAAAGAGGGTCGGAGTGGCTACTTTGGGGAGAAGATTTGACAGAGAAGCTCGGAGGGTGCTTGAATTTCCTCCAACTTCTGATGAAGGGACTAGTAAAAGAGATCGGGTTGCGGTGCCTTCCGAGTCTGATGCAAAGGAGGAAGAGGTTGAAGAGGATGAAGATTATTCTGACCAGCAATATCCTCCAGCTGATGATAAGTACAAGGGTTTAGAAGACAGATTGGCTGCCATGGAATTGCAAAGGGTACCGGGTCTGGATTTTGAAGATATGGGCTTGGTTGCCGGAATTGTGATTCCTCCAAAATTCAAGGTGCCGGTGTTTGTAAGGTATGACGGGATGTCCTGCCCCAAAATGCATCTCAGGTCCTATGTGAGAAAGATTCAACCCTATACGGCAGATAAAAATCTCTGGATTCATTTCTTTCAAGACAGCCTGTCGGGAGCTCAATTGGAATGGTTTTATCAGTTAGAAGGAACCAGTGTCAGAAATTGGGAAGATTTGGCCACCGCTTTCTATAAACAATACCAGTATAATTCTGATCTTGCTCCTACCCGTACCCAACTTCAGGGTATGTCGCTAGGAACAAGTGAGGGATTCAAGGAATATGCACAAAAATGGAGGGATTTGGCTGGCAGGGTGCAGCCTCCTCTAACCGATCGTGAGCTCGTTGATATGTTTCTTGGGACCCTATCTGGGCCATTTTTCAATCATTTAATTGGTAACTCTTCCGCAGGGTTTACCGATTTGATCTTAACAGGTGAAAGAATTGAGGCTGGCATCAAGTCAGGAAAGATTCAGAAGGGTGTCGCTGCAAGTGTTGAGAAGAAGCCTTTTAAGAAGGAGACAACTATGGTATATTCTCAGAGAAGAGCATGGAAGGTGGAACGTCGGCCAACTGTGGGGGCCGTAATGATTCAAAACACTCCGAGTGAGCAGCCTCGCTACAACCAATCCAGACCAAATCAGGAACGGGTGGAAAGGCCACAACGGCAGTTCACCCGTATTAATATGACTCCAGCTCAGGTGCTTCCCCATCTGTTGAAATTGAATCTTGCCACTATCAAGGAGGCGCCAAAGAATGTAAATACATCCTCTCCGCATTACCATGCCAATGCTAAGTGCGCCTATCATTCAGACAGTGTTGGACACGACACCAACGATTGTTGGGCACTCAAGCATAAGATCCAGGACCTGATAGAGGCTAAGGAGGTAGAGTTTGACGCTCCAGAAAAACCCAATGTGATATCTGCACCTATGCCGAAGCACGGTCGGAATGTCAATGCCATTGAAGAGGACCTGTATGTTGCTGACGTTAGTGATCTGACTACTCCACTGTTAACCATTAAGTTGAATTTGTTAAGAGCCGGGATCTTCCCGGGATGTAAAGAAGACTGCTACTGTTGCCACTCTCTGCCGTTTGATTGTCCGCTATTAAAGAAAGGCATCCAAGGCCTCATGGATAGCCGACAGATTTTGTTCGAAAAAGTTCCTACTGTTCCAGTTCATGTTGAAAATGTCTCAATCATAACCATTCACGCCAATCTTTCTGAGGCCGTCAAAAAGCCAGTTAAGATTACACCAGCTGCAAAGTCTATACCTTTGAAGATAACCATGCCGGGGCCTGTCCCCTATGTTTCTGAGAAGTCGATACCTTAGAACTATGGTGGTGACATCTACTACCATGGTATCAAGCAAATCGAGGTAATTGAAGAAAATTCAGATGATGAAGAAGCCAGCATCAGTAACATTGCGGGCACCAGCAAAATCACCAGGAGCGGGAGAATATTCTCTCCAGAGATTGCTCCTCCAAGAGCAGTCTTTGGACCCTCACCAGCTAAAGAAGTCCTCCCTGCACCAGTAAAACTCCCCGCTAGAACTCCTTTGATTGAAGAAATTTTCGTTCCTAGTGATGTCTCTCCTACCATTGCCGATAAAGGAAAAGGAATACAAGATGAGCCCGTCAGGACGAGGGCTCAACCTTTGGTGATTCCGGAAGCCTCCAAGAAAGAAATGGACGAGATTTTGAGGATAATCAAGAGAAGTGATTATGATGTGGTGGAACAGTTGGGGCAAACCCCCTCCAAGATCTCCATGCTGGCACTATTGCTTTGCTCAAAAGCGCACGCTCAAGCTTTGATTAAGTTTCTAAAGGCAGCTCATGTGCCCCAAGAAACCTCTGCAGATCAATTTCAACATTGCGTGGCTAGTCTGACTGCAGACAATGGATTAGGTTTTTCTGATGCCGACCTGACCCCTAAAGGCCGAAATCACAATGATGCGTTGCATATTTCAATCGAGTGTCGCGGAACCACCCTTGCACATGTTTTGGTTGATATCGGTTCATCGCTGAATGTTTTGCCTAAGAAGGCCTTGGACCGGCTAGATTGCGAAGGGTTGGAATTGAAGCCGAGTGATATTGTCGTCAGAGCTTTCGATGGGTCGAAAAGAATGGTCCATGGAGAAGTTGAAATTCCTGTCAAGATAGGTACTGAGGTGTTTAAATCCACTTTCTATGTAATGGACATCCGTCCATCATACTCTTGTCTGCTGGGTAGACCTTGGATACACCATGCTGGGGCAGTCACCTCCTCTTTGCATCAGATGCTGAAGTATCCTGTAAAAGGAAAAATCATTACTGTCCACGGCGAAGAAGAGTACATGATTAGCCATTTAAATTCTTTCCAGTATGTGGAGGTTGAAGGGGAGTTCATTGAGACACCGTTTCAACATTTCGAAGAAGTACTTCCTGAGATAGCAGTGGCGAAGTTGGCAGCTGAGACACCAAGACAGATGGCCAGGATGGCATCTCTGGAGGATGCAAGGGCTGCAGTTAAAGAAGGGAAGAAGTCAGCGTGGGGGCAGTTACCCGATTTTCCGCATAAAACTGATAAGCTTGGATTAGGTTTCACCGCCGCTGGCCAGAAGGCCATGCGCCAGTCAAAGATTGTGAAAGCACCAATCAAAATTTCTCCTTACCGAATCAACGCCCTGGAAGATGAAGACAAAGAAAGCAACTTTGAAGAGTGGATTCATCCGACTGTCAAAGGAGGGTTGAGCAATTGGGAGGCTAAAGATTTTGTCCCCATCACTTTTATTCATCAGTAATCTATCTATTAAACATTTCCTATTTGGTCTGTAATATTTTACTTTCAAACAATCCGTACACTATCTTTTCACCTCCTGCCTTACCCGGGGCATGTAGGTCCACTTGTAAGGGTTTTGACTATTTTTCATATTCATATGCCATGTTTAATGATTCATTGGACGTTTTTCATTTGATAAACTGCTTGTGTTCATTTTCTTTCCTTTTGCATTTTTTGTTTAAGGATGGCTATCCCTTACACACACCCACACTCACCAATGCAGGTACCCATCCACTCCGGATTCCATGGGTGACTATTCTGCTGTATCTTTCAATAACTCTGAAGACCTGGTCAATCTAACCGAGTATGAAGATGACGAAGGTTGTGAAGTACCCGGAGAACTAGCCAGACTCCTGCAACAAGAGGAAAGGGCCATCTTACCGCATGAAGAGCCATTGGAAGTTGTCAACTTGGGAACCGAGGAGAATCGGAAGGAGGTGCAAGTGGGTGCCAACCTGGAACCAGAAGTTAAGGAGCGCCTAGTACAGTTGTTGAATGAGTATGTTGAGATCTTCGCTTGGTCCTATGAAGACATGCCGGGTCTAGACACAGACATCGTGGTTCACCGTCTCCCCACAAGAGAAGACTGTCCACCGATCAAGCAAAAAGTTCGCCGAATGAGGCCTGACATGTCTGAAAAAATCAAGGCAGAAGTAATGAAGCAGTTCAACGCTGGCTTTCTGGATGTTACGTCCTATCCTCAATGGGTCGCTAACATTGTGCCAGTGCCTAAGAAGGATGGCAAAGTCAGAATGTGTGTGGACTACCGGGATTTGAATAGGGCCAGCCCTAAGGATGATTTCCCGCTACCTCATATTGACATCTTGATCGACAATACAGCTCAGCATAAAGTGTTTTCCTTCATGGACGGATTCTCGGGCTACAATCAAATCAAAATGGCCCCCGAGGATATGGAGAAAACAACTTTTGTCACACAATGGGGCACTTTCTGTTATAAGGTGATGTCGTTCGGGCTGAAGAACGCAGGGGCAACTTATCAACGCGCCATGGTAGCTTTATTTCATGACATGATACATCACGAGATCGAAGTTTACGTAGACGATATGATAGCTCGGTCACAAACAGAGGAAGAGCACCTTGAACATTTGGAAAAGCTGTTTGCCAGATTGAAAGAATACAAGCTCAGGCTGAATCCGAGTAAATGCACTTTTGGAGTTAGGTCTGGTAAACTCCTGGGATTCATTGTAAGCAACAAAGGCATTGAAGTCGATCCGGCAAAAGTAAAAGCAATACAAGAGATGCCTGCTCCCCGTACTGAAAAGGAAGTTAGAGGTTTCTTGGGGCGCATAAACTATATTGCCAGATTCATCTCACATCTGACTTCTACCTGTGAGCCAATTTTCAAACTCTTGAAAAAAGATCAGGTAGTGGAATGGAACGACGATTGCCAAGCTGCTTTTGATAGAATCAAGGAATATTTGCTAGAACCTCCCATTCTGATGCCACCCGTCGAAGGAAGACCATTGATCATGTATTTGACCGTCTTGGATAACTCAATGGGGTGTGTTTTGGGCCAGCATGACGAGTCTGGTCGAAAAGAGCATGTTATTTATTACCTTAGCAAAAAGTTTACCGACTGTGAGACTCGCTACTCACTGCTCGAGAAAACTTGCTGCGCTTTGGTATGGGCTGCTCGCCGACTAAGACAGTATATGTTGACTCATACTACCTTGTTGATATCCAAAATGGACCCTATCAAATATATCTTCGAAAAGCCCGCTTTATCTGGAAGGATAGCCAGATGGCAAATGATCTTAACTGAATATGACATCCAATACACCACCCAAAAAGCTATAAAAGGGAGTGTATTAGCTGACCATCTGGCTCATCAGGCTATCGAAGACTATCAACCCATGAGATTTGACTTCTCGGACGAGGACATCATGAATTTGGACAACATTAAAGGTGACGGACCGTATGACGGACCCGAAAAGGGATCCCGATGGACCCTGTACTTTGATGGTGCTTCAAATGCACTCGGAAATGGCATTGGCGCAGTACTCATTTCTCCGAAAGGATGCCACACTCCTTTCACGGCCCGACTTTGCTTCAGCTGCACAAACAATATGGTTGAGTATGAAGCCTGCATCTTTGGTCTCAAGGCTGCTATAGACTTGGGGATCAAATCTTTGATCGTATTCGGGGACTCGGCTTTGGTCATCAGCCAGATCAAAGGAGATTGGGATACCAAGCATCCTAATCTTATCCCATACAAAGAACATGTTCTGACATTGTTGCCTCACTTCGAGCAAATTACCTTCGAGCACTTTCCGCGAGAAGAGAATCAGCTAGCAGATGCTCTAGCCACAATGTCCTCCATGTTTAAACTCAACTGGGATAACGAGGCTCCCCAAATCACCATCGAGCGAATGGATGAACCCGCGCATTGTCACGAGATTAATACCAAAGAAGTAGTGGAACAACCTTGGTTCCATGAAATCAAAAGGTATCTCGAGACCCAAGATTATCCTGAAGGAGCTTCCGTGAATGACAAGAAGTTCTTAAGGAAATTCGCTGCTAAGTTCTTCCTGAGCAACGACATCCTTTACAAACGAAGCCATGATTGTGTATTACTCCGATGTGTGGATAAGGCTGAAGCAGAGTTGATCATGACTGATATACACAGCGGCACATTTGGCACTCACTTGAGCGGGCATACAATGGCTAAGAAGATCCTAAGGGCAGGCTATTACTGGTCTACCATGGAGGCTGACTGCCATCAACATTCCCGTACTTGTCACAAGTGTCAAGTCTATGCTGACAAAGTTCATATCCCTCCGGTTCCCCTCAACGTCCTGACTGCTCCATGGCCCTTTGCAATGTGGGGCATTGATATGATTGGAGAGATCAAACCCACGGCTTCCAACGGACATCGCTTTATCCTGGTTGCCATTGACTACTTCACTAAATGGGTCGAAGCAACTTCCTTCGCCTCCGTCACCAAAAATATGGTTGCCCGGTTTATCAAGCAAAATCTCATATGTCGGTACGGTGTTCCAGACAGGATTATCACAGACAACGGTACAAATCTGAATAACACAATGATCACTGCATTATGCGAACAGTTCAAGATTTATCATCACAATTCATCTCCCTATCGGCCGAAGATGAACGGTGCTGTTGAAGCTGCGAACAAAAATATTAAGAAGATTATTCAGAAAATGACAGTCACTTACAAAGACTGGCATGAAATGTTACCGTTTGCGCTGCATGGATACCGTACGACGATACGTACTTCAACTGGGGCAACCCCATTTTCCTTGGTTTATGGCATGGAAGCCGTTTTGCCTATGGAAGTTCAGATCCCGTCTCTAAGGATTATGAAGGATGCGGGTTTGAATGAAGATGATTGGATGCAGACCCGACTTGATCAACTCAATCTGATCGACGAAAAGCGACTTGCGGCTATATGCCATGGTCAGACGTATCAAAAACGGATGATCAAAGCCTTCAATAAGAAAGTCAGACGTCAAGTGTATCAAGTTAGTGATCTAGTAGTCAAGCGGATTATCTTGCTGCAAAGTGATCCCAGGGGCAAATGGACTCCTACATATGAAGGACCATTTGTGATCAAGATCATATTTTCTGGTGGTGCAATGATTCTGACCACCATGGACAGCGACGATTTGCCGCACCCTGCGAACGCAAACATAGTCAAAAGATACTACGCATAAAATAACCCGACAATTCGAAAACCCGAAAGGGCGGCTTGGGCAAAAATGGGTATCCCGGTGAACCGAAAACCCGAAAGGGCGGTTCAGGCAAAAATTAGGGATAAAAACAAAAAAAAATCCGTACACCCGGCAAGTCGAAAACCCGAAAGGGCGGCTTGGGCAAAAAGGGGTTTCCCGGTGGATCGAAAACCCGAAAGGTCGGATCACTTCAAAGACAGTCTCTTCATCAACCGGTTCCAGGTTTCTGATCAATCCAGCCATCGTCAAACGAAGCATTGAATGGACAGAGGTTCAGAGTTGTGAAAGCTACAGCAGAACGGAATCCCATGGAATTATTTCACATAGCCATCTTTATTTTGTATAAATTTTTCAAATATTTACGGCAAGATCCTCTTACTAGGATGATTGTTTCCTTTGTACAAATATACTCAAAGAAAATCAATACAAATACTCTTCCCAAAACTTGTGTCATTTCCCTTTTTCTTTTTCTCTTGCACTATTTGTTTTATTTTGAGAAACGTCCAATGTTTTGTTAAATAGGCATATGCATTTGAAACACGATCACTTCCTAATTGAACCTAAGAAAAGGATTAATGATATGGTGAAAGTACAAACGGACATTTTGACACCCTTTCAAAGGAAATCCCTCAAAATCTGTAATCCACATCCCTGGCAAACCCTGAGGTCTATCTCCAGCAGACCCTCGAAGCTTATCCCCAGTAAGGTTCTGAAAGGTATTCCCCGCAGAGTACGGAAGTCCCTCCCGAGTTTTATTCAAAGTTATTCCTCACAAAGGCTTATAACTGGGTTATCCTCAGCTAACAACCAGGGGAGATCGCGCTCGCCAAAGTTCTCCCCATCCCCAGCGGAGTTCCTCAAAATTCCCCCAACAATAACTTATCAATACTATCCCCGGAGGAGTTTATCTTTGCAAATCCCCAGCCAGAGAATCTTCCGGAAATCATTTTCCCTCAGGGTTTAAGCCTCAGTATCCCCAGCAGATCAAAAGCTTCAAATGGATAACCCCCAGCGGAGTCAGACTTTCAAACCTTCTCCCCACAGAGTTCTTAGGAAGGAAAAATCTTGAGTTCCCCAGTAAAATCTCCAGAGATACTTCTCACCAAGCTGAAGATTCTCAATCTAGCCTCCCCAACATGAGTCTACTAGTTTGGTACTCCCCAGTAGAAGGCTTCAGGAATTCCCCAGAAGATTGATATACGACCCAAGCTCCAGGTTCCCCAGTAACGACCAAGGATTTATTTTCCCCGGCAGCAATCAAGATTCCTTTATCTTCTGCTATCCCGGATTCATCTATCCTGTGCAAGACAGCTCTCCAACTTACATACGCATCCATTTACATTCATAACGCCATAATATACATTGTATCATGCATCATAGCATTGCATACAACTAACGCTTTGCCTTTTCAGGTAAGATCAGTCGACAGACTAAAATCATTCAATCTCAAGATTTCTGAAAACAGTTCACGGGTTCTCCAAGTAAATGGATGTTAACCTATCACTTGTTCAGATTGTTCTCAAGACTTCTGAAAACAGTTCATGGATTCTTGCCAAGTAACGGATGTTAATCTATCAGCTTGTTCAGATGCAACCTTTGAATTAGTTTACGGACGCTTCCCAACAACGGATGCGGCTCTATTGCTGATTCAACTTCAAGACTTCTGAAAACAGTTCATGGATTCTTCCCAAGTAACGGATGTTAATCTATCAGCTTGTTCAGATGCACCTTCGAATTTAGTTTACGGACGCTTCCCAACAACGGACGCGGCTCTATTGCTGATTCAATCTCAAGATTTCTGAAACCAGTTCACGGGTTCTCCAAGTAAACGGATGTTAACCTATCACTTGTTCAGATTCTTCTCAAGACTTCTGAAAACAGTTCATGGATTCTTCCCAACAACGGATGTTAATCTATCAGCTTGTTCAGATGCACCTTCGAATTTAGTTTACGGACGCTTCCCAACAACAGACGCGGCTCTATTGCTGATTCAATCTCAAGATTTCTGAAAACAGTTCGCGGGTCCTCCCAGTAAACGGATGTTAACCTGTCACTTGTTCAGTTTCTTCTTCAAGACTTCTGAAAACAGTTCATGGATTCTTCCCAAGTAACGGATGTTAATCTATCAACTTGTTCAGATGCAACTTCCTGAAAACAGCTTACAGGTTCCTCCCAACAACGGATGTCAATCTATTGCTTGTTCAGACCCCCAATTCAGAAATGATCCAAAGCTTGGACACTTTCTTGATATTCCCTTCCAGATGGCATCTTTAAGCCCATCCCCGACAAGTTTCTGTCACTCTCCCGGATGGCATCGTTAAGCCCATCTCCAAATGGCATCTCTAAGTCCATTCCTGCATCCAGTGCTTTGATGAGTGCAAATTTCCGGGCACTCTAGTGTCCAATCTCCTTTTACCCTCGAGTGACGAAAGGCAAGCTTGCCAATCTAACTCTTCAGGTTCAAGAAGATTGAACAGGGGCAACTGTTGTACCCCAAAATTTGCCCTCCCATTTCTCATTGATTTCTCCTCACACAGCTCTTGAAACTCAAGATCCAGTTAGGGTTTCATCTGCTCAAGACTCCTCCTTGCACTGCTAACCCCAAATTAGGGTTTGTGTTTGCACCAAGATGTTTTGACCTAAAGTGCCCAAGATGACTTTCTTGCTTCATATTGGACTCCCAAGTTTATCCATACCAAGTTTCAAGTCTTGATCCCAAGTTTTGCTCAGTCAATTGGACAGTTAACCTAGAAATCAACTGTATTGGGGAAAAAGTCAACTGTGGCCAATTGACAGTCAAATCTCATGAAATTTGATCCACATCAACATTATGAACTCATATGGTCCATTTGATCAAGTTTGGATCACAATTCCACAAGAAATTTGATCAGATCACTAAAAGGGCAAAATGGTCATTTTTAGGGTTTTGACTGTACAAAGGCAATTTTTGACTGTTTGACCTAGCCAATGGCAAACCAAGCTCACATATGGACTCAAGGACCATATGGAATTATCTTGACATGCTCAACAAGTTCAAAAGATCCCAAATGCACAAGATTGACAGTTGAATTTCCCAGTCAATTGATCAATTTTGACTGTATACTGAAAAGTCAAACTTTGACTTTTTGACCAAAATCAAGAGTCAAGATTCATTTTTCATCAAAACATGCCAAATCATGAAACTTGTTCACCAAGAAATCACAAATTGCAAATTAGGGTTAGAAAATGGAATTTTTCATAACTTAGAATTTTTCTAAGTTATGAAAAACCCTAATTTTTTCCCAACTTTGCCCCACCTTTTCACCAAGATCCATTTGGATTCAAACAAAAGTCAAAACATGAAAGTTGTAGCTTGTTGCATAATCTACAACTTTGATTCACAAATTTTTCTCATTTGAAGCTTGTATCTCAAGTTACAATTTTTTGAATAAGGGCACTAAACCATTTTTAACTTAGTAGAATTTTAACCTATTTTGACAAGGTTTTCTACCCCACTTCAAGGCCATTTTTCATACCCTTCCACTTGGAATTTCAATTTGCATTTCAAAGATGGATTGTAGTACACATTCCAAGCTTTCCAAAATGTCCAAGAACTTCTCAAACAACCTCATGGTTAGAGAGAATCGAATTTCACAATATAGCAAAAAACCACTTTGTTCATGACCAAGTTCCATGTCCATAACTTTGCAAATTTGAACTCAGCATAGTTTGTGCTACATTACAGGTCCTTAAACCAAATTACACTCCTTAATTTAATGCTTGTTCATTGTGCCAAAGTGTTGTTCCATGAGTTCAAGCATTGTACACAAGATTGATCCATTTTTAGATAAAGTAAACTTTCCATTCTTGAAAAGATTAGCTTTATGTCCAATTGCAAATCAAGAAGGTACAAGCTAAATCCTTTTGGCACAAGATTATGGACAAGTTGCTCTGATCAAGGGAGACTTTGCAGCAGGATTAGAGGCCCCCTACTGATCTAAAAACACCAACTGGCTTTGTTTGCTTAAAATTCAAGTAACATTGCATATCTCACAAGAACTTGGATATCAGCCTAGACACACAAGAAAGAACTTATCAAACACATTCCAAACTACCCAACCAAGCTTTTGCACGAGCCATTTGCCTCTCAAACACTCTCCATCTCAGAAACACCACAAAACTGCTCAAACAGAGCAAGCCCTGAAGATTGAGTGCTATCTCTCAATCCCTTCAAGCATTTTTGTCCAAACTTGTTCCTCTACCTTCCTTACAACCTATGCAAGCTATCCAGAAGCTAAGGCACGATCTGTAGTTGCTCTAACCACTTCCACCATTTTCACATCTTTGACTTGCAGGTGAAGTTCTACAGCTTGATTCAGAAGCTTTCAAGACAAAGTAGACATTGGAATAGCATCCCTGAACCTCAAGGAAGCTTTTCCAATCACCACCTTGCATTGAAAGTTCCTCATTCTCCAGATAGAAGTTCAACTGAATAGGTAAAAGTTTGAATTCGTATCTCTCTTATTATGCATCTTTAGTCTTAAGTTTGTGAAGAAACAAGGTTCTACTCATAGCCCTGAACATGTACATATCTTTACTTTTCATTTCTTTTGTCTGAGTAGAGAGAATTTGAGCTTTGAAAATGGCAGAAAAACTAGGTCAGGAATTGGGGGAGGAGAAATTCTCCCTCATCTTAGAGAGTTAGATCAAGTAATGCATATGGTTAGAATCGTGATTTCATGCTTAACATCTTTTGTGTTGGAAGTTTGTTCAAAAAATCAAAGAATCAGGATTTCAAACACAAGCTTGCAGGTGCGCGTTTTGTGATTCAGAGGTTGAAGAAGAAGTGGTTTGGGCTGGGCCTGAGCATTTTTTTTATTCACACCATCTTTTCTGTTTTGCACCCCCAAGCCCATTTGTCTCATTTTTAATTCTTTTTGACTTTTTCTTTTTTTGTTTGACTTGTTTATTTTTTCTCAGCATATTAAAATTTTGAAAATAATTTTCTCATCATTTTTTGATTTTATTTGGTATTTATTTGATTTTCTTTTGATTTATACATATATGTATATATATATTATTATTTAGGGTAAATAGAAAAATAGTGTACATACATTCTCATTTTAATTTTTTATTTTATATTACCCTCTGAAAACATTTCATACAAAAAATACTATTTTTTAAAAAATATTAAAAATTATTATTATTATTTATCCATGATACATATTTAAAATAATATATATAAATACATATTTGTTAATATACTTAGAATAAAATATCAAATAATGTACATATTTTATTTTTTAATATTTAATACTAAAAAAAGGGCCTTTTTATAAACATACCATATTTTATTTTATTTTTGTATGTAAATAATAAATATTATGTGAATTAATTAATTAATATACATTTTGATTAAAACTAGGGTTTTTGCCCTAAATATGAAAATACTCAAAAATAATACTTTTTTTTATTTTTTTTGTTTTATTTTACATAGACCATACTTTTTTCATACATATAAAAACTTTCTTTTTGCATTTTGCATATTTATTTAATTTCTATTTAATTGTGCAATTTATTTACCTTGTAAATATTCAAAACAAATGATGTAATAGCCTAGATTTAAATTCTTGTCTAAATATCCCCCATTTTGTAAATTTGTACCCCCCTCCCTATATTACTATGTTGTAATAGCGTAGGAATTTAAATTTCGCACTTTATACGCTTTCTAATTATGTCATGTTAGAATTAGGGTTTGCATGCGAAAACGATAAAAAATAGTTTGACCTAATACAAGATAAATGAGCACGAAAATAAACAACACATCTCACACTTGCACCCCTAGGGTACTCCACTTTGTTGCCTTCAAATAATTGGGCCATATTGCATGTTGAACTTCTTTGGGCAAAACAAACAAATTGAATGATCATGGTCCCTCGATAAAACTTTTCAAAACAAACAAAAACAAATGATCAAGTCCCTTAAAGAAAATTGCCCAAAGATCTTTAACACTATTGCAATTATGGTCCAAACGATGACCCGCGCCTGTCCCTTTCATCTCCTAAGACAAGATTGTCCACCAAATGCAATGGTGGAACAAATTTGTCAAAAGGGTTTAAAACATGACAAAACCTTTGAGAAAACTTTAGGGTAGATAAACTCTTAAGTACTTGTCAATTTGCCAAGAAAACACTTGCCTAATTTCAAAACCCACTTCACAAACACTTTCAAAATCAACTTTTCAAACCCTTGAAACATCCTTTTTAAAAGATAAAATACCTTTTGTAAAACATTCGAGTAAAGAATTGTTACAAGGTTAGCCTAACACAAGGCATCTTTTCAAAACATTTTCAAAACCATACACAAAGCACCATTTCAAACAATTGAAAACCAAGGCAAGTTGATCTAAGCAAGTACCTAAGAGCCCATGGATAACCATGGATAGAAGGGGTGCTAATACCTTCCCCTTTTATAATCTACTCCCCGAACCCAAGAAAAATCTCAAAGGTTTTTGCTGTGCTTTTTTAAACCTTTCCTTAGGATAAAATAAAAAGTCGGTGGCGACTCTTGCTCAACCGAAACATTTGCGAAAACAAACGCAAAACCCTAGTCAGTTCTCCCACCGTATCACAACTGCTTATTCAAAATAAATTATCAACATCCGAACCATCACGGGAATATCAGGACAAAAACTCAAATAAGGTCTAACGCACGATCAGCTGAGTTTAGGATTGAAGAACATCACGAAGAGCGGGTGGGTACAAATAAAATTTGAGCCTTTATCCTTTGTTTCTTAAACCGTGAACCAGGCCACGTTACAACCCTAAAAAGTCCTAGCTGAAGCATGGGTTAGTTCGAAAGCATACTGTTACAAAGGTATCCTGACTCCTTAAGGCTCGCAGTAAAATAACGAGTTTGACATCACAGTTTACAAAAGAACTCACTTGTTTTATTAAAAAATTGCATTTCCAAAAACTTCGAAACAGACATAAGCTTTGCATTTTTAACATAACTTTGTTTGCATACGACTATTTGTTTGAACAACATAGAAGCTCGCACGACGAATATCAGATGAACAAAAGCACTCCCAAACAAGGGGCATGGCATGATCATTGTCCGTCATCTGGGGCAGTTAAGTCAAGATCCGAAGAATCTCTCAAAATGCCAAATAGCCTGGGGCAAATCTCCGTCTAAGTCACTTGGGGCATTGGACGATCAAACGAAGATCTTCTGGTGGCATGGCAACCCAACAACAGGGGCACCTCCCTACATTCTGAGAACATGGACATAGTCGAAAAAATACTACGCAAAATCAAAGACCCTCTAGGTTGACACACCTAGGCAAAAATAAGGGCTTCCCGGCGAACCAAAAGGGTTCGGGCAAAAATAAGGGATGAAATGTGTGATTGGTGGAAATAGAACTGACTGTTTAAAGCTGGTTCGCGAAATGTCGCGGTAAGCAAGATTCGCCACCGTCTTTTATTTTCTCCAAATGGAAAGGAAAAAAGCACAGAAAAATTCCTTATAGAGATTGCTCTCGGTTCGGGAGGTAGATTTATAGAAAGGGAAGGTGTTAGCACCCTTTCTATACATGGTTATGCATGGGCTCTTAGATACTTGCTCATTTGTGTTTTAAAAATTGTTTGTTTGCTTTTCAACTGTGGGTTTAAAAAAGTTTCTTTGAAAATTCCAGTTCGACTCTTGTATCAGTCCTCAAGAGTGTTTGAAAAGTTGCTTTTGAAAGCTTTTTGAAAGGTGTCGGTGTGAAAAAAAGTTTTGATTTGTTTTTGAAATTAGAGCAAGTATCTATGAGTCGTCTACCTACCCTAAGGAATTCGTCTGTGTAAATGTCCTTAAAGTAGTGACATCCCACCATTGAGAGGTAGGTAGCACCACCGTTGGAGGTGTTCGGGTCAATTCGAGGATTCGGGACTGTGTGGTCACCAGAGCAATGGGAAGACACCTTAGAAGCTACCCTCATGCCATGTTCATGGACATGAGGACTTACTAAAACATCCTCTACTCGACGACCACTTTTTGAGGGGCAAGGCAACAGTGAGGCGTACCCTAGGGGTGGTGTGTGATTTGTGTGTCATGTTCATTTATGTTTATCTTGTCATGTATTGGTGATCTACGCTTTGTTTTTATTTTTGGCATTCATTCTTTCATGCAAATTATTAACAGTTAAAAGATGCGAGAAGGTAAAGTCCTACGCTATTACAAAGGCGCGGGTCTACATCGCCAAATTAATCCAAGACCCAATTTGAAATAAAATAAAATGCGGAAAATAAATATCCTAATCAATCTATTACATAGCTTTGGGATAGATACAATATATTCACAAAAAAGAAATAAAAGTAAAATGTGAGAAGAAGTAAAGTCGGGAATGCGAGGGCGTTGGACCCTTTTAAGGAAATTAAATTACAATTAATAAATTAATTAAGTTAAATGAGAAAAGGAAATTATTTTTGAGTTTTTTGTATTTATGGATTTTAGTAAGAAAATTAAATGAAATTAAAACCCTAACTCTAAACTATTTTTAATTTAAAAAAATGTTTAACTTTAACCTAGTTTTAACCTAATTATTTAATGGCAAATTTATTTACAAAATAAATAATTAATTATTAATAATGGTAAAAGAAAAGAAAAAAGGATAAAAGTATTTAAAACCCTAATTCTACATTTTTTTAGTTTATTAAAAAAACATTAAAATTAAACCTAGAATTAAAACTAAATTAATTGTTGAATTTATTTACAAAAATGTTAGTGAATTAAACATTAAAACATATTTTTTTATTTTTATAGTTTCTGATTTTTTGTTATTTTTGGTATTTTATAAAATTTATTTTGATGAATTAAAAGAAAATAATTAAATTAAAACAAATAATAAAAAAATAGAAAAAAGAAAAGAGAAAGAAATACAAACACTAGGGGGGTTCTGCCCCAATCTGGAGGTTATGTTGTGAGCAATTAGGCCCAAGAAGCTTGGCCCTTTCTGACTTCTCAATGATCATGTGCGTATGCGTTGACTGAGGCATTCCATAGACTTTGGATCCTGGCCACTGGATGGACGATCATGGCCACTTGGCAAGCCATTGATGAGAGCCTATGGTGGAGCACTGAATGGCACGCTGCGTAGGAACGTATTAGAGAAAAAAATATGAAATATGCAAGGGGACCTGGGAATTGAACCCAGGTCCCAACGTTTACCAGATACATCCTTTGCCAAGTGAGCTGCGCGCGCGCTTTGTATAGAAGTTGGCAAGCGAATAACATAAGACAACACAATGCTGAGGGTTACCCAACACGCCAAATTTCAAATTGTCCAATCCCATAGTGACACGCCAGGCTTCGTCTTCATTCTACCTGAAAATAACACACAAATAGCGGGGGTTTTAAACCCCCACTAAACAGCATAGCAAATAATAGTGATTAGGCCATAATGAAAGATAAATTGGGCGCGATATGATGATTGGATTCGTCTGGAGTTTCTGAGTCCAATGGTCCTGGTCTCGTTGTCCAATTTTTCCCTATGAAAGAAGCCCTAATTTTTGACCTCTGAAACCCTAAAGAGCTTCCATGGCAACTTCCTATTCAGACCATCATTCTCCAATTGAATCACGTCATTAGCTTTAGAATCATCACATTAGTATAGTTCAAACATTAAAATGCATGAAAAGTATGTATAAATTCAAACACGAATATGCAATTTTTAGAAGAAAGTCAAGCTCCCATCTACCAATTCTTTGAGTATGGAAGTGTGATTCTGATTGGAAACGATTCCTGGTAACCTTGGAAAGCTTTTGGAATAGTTCTTTCGCCTTGAAACTCCCTGCAATATCGTTTTCAGTTTTAAAAAATTTGATGAAAAATGCAAAGTTGGTTTGTTCTTCTAAGCGCAGCCTCTTGGTTGTTGTGATTAGGTTTAGCATCCTGTATATGTATGGGACGAATTAGGGTAAGAATTTGAGTCCATAACCCTTTGCATTGATGAATCCAATATTTGATTTCCATGGAATCTTTTTCAATATTTTCTTCATGAATAACATGCCAATTTGCACCAAATCTTTCCTTTTTTGATGTGCACGAGATCCTTAGGCCTTGATGAGAGATTATACTGCACAAAAAGATTTGAAAACCTTATTTTAGTATTTTTCTTGTAATTAATTTTGATTAAATGAATTAAATAGATTAAATATTCAATTAATTAATTAAAAATAAGAAAATAACTCCCCTTTGGGTCAATGGGTCGTGCCTAGCTTTTGGATGATGATTCTTGGAAGAATTTGTGGCCCATTAGCAATTTTGAGGCATTTGAAGCAAAGTTGACTTTTCAAAATTCCCAAAAATTTCCCAACTTCCACAAGGCATATCTTGCTCAATTGTTAAGCTTTGATCATGTTCTTGGACATTTTGGAAAGGTCTTGAAGTCCTATAACCAATTCCTTTGGTCCCATGTCATTTTGATTTAACAATCTCAAGTTATGGTCTTTGACTTAAAGTCCCTTTTTGTTGACTTTTGAAAATGACCTATAATGTTGAAATTGATAACTTTTTGTGAGAGAATTTCTTGGACTTGAAGTGTGAAGAGGAGTTATAGGAAATGTCTTTCTCTTCAAAATGAGCTTTGGATGGAATTTTTCTGATGAACCATGTGGAAGTTATGCCTTGGTCAAGTTACAGTTGACTTTTTCAACTGTCCAAATATGGAAACTTTTGCATCTTGAGACTTTTTGAGCCATGCCTTGAAAATCATGATCAAGAATTGATCAAATGATGTTTGTGGCTTCAAAATGAGATGTTGACCAAAAATTTGAACTTTTGACTGTCAAATGACCATTTTGCCCCTACAGTTGACTGTTGAGCAATTAGGGTTTTTTGATTGTGCAATTTTGTGTTGTAAGTCTTGAAACTTTGCATATGGGTGCTTGACCATGTTTGTAGGCATGTGGGACTTGATTGGACCCTTGGAAACTTCAACTTCTTTGCTAGAATCAAAACCCTAGTTTTTGACTGTTAGGAGGACCTTGAACTGTGCAACCCTTGGGGGATTGTGAAGCATGCTCTTTGCAAATTTTGAAGAATATGGGAGGGAAAATTTTGGGGTGCAACAGTTGCCCATGTTCAATCTTCTTAGACCTGAGGATGTAGATTGGCTGGCGTGCCTTTCGTAATCCGAAGGTGGAAGATGATTGGACACTAGAGTGCCCAGAAATTTGCGCTCACATGTTGGCAGTATGATGGTGGGAATGGGCTTATGGATGCCATTTGGAGATTGATGGACAAGATGATGGGCTTATAGATGCCATGCTAAGAGATGATGGATGAGTGGATGGGCTTATAGATGCCATCTGGGTGTCAATCGCGTAAGAGATTCCTTAGCGAGACCTTGCGTACCTGAAAAAGAAAATGATTACCTGGCCTGTTACAGGAGCTGGTCTTCAAACTCTTATGTAGATATGCCCTGACTAGTTACAGGAATTGGGTCTGGAGCTTCAAAAAGGTGATGAATGAACCAGGGATGGTTACAACCTCAACGGGACGGTGAGAGAACCTTGGACGATTATTACCTCAACAGGAACGCTGAGAGAATCTTGGACGATTACTACCTCAACAGGAACGCTGAGAGAATCTGGGGCGATTACTACCTCAACAGGAACGCTGAGAGAACCTTGGATGTCTTCTACTGGGATAAGAATCAGGGAGATCTTAGGGTCGATCTGACTGAACCAGAGAAGGCCTTTGACTAGGTAAGAATCAGGAAAATCTTAGGGTCGATTTAACTGAACCGGACAAGGTCTTGGAATATCTTCAACTGGATAAGAATCAGGGAGATCTTAGGGTCGATCTGACTGAACCAGAGAAGGCCTTTGACTGGATAAGAATCAGGAAAATCTTAGGGTCGATTTAACTGAATCGGACAAGGTCTTGGAATAACATTAACTGGGCAAGAATCAGGGAGATCTTAGGGTCGATCTGACTGAACCAGAGAAGGCCTTTGACTGGGTAAGAATCAGGAAAATCTTAGGGTCAATTTAACTGAACCGGGCAAGGTCTTGGAATCTTCAACTGGATAAGAATCAGGGAGATCTTAGGGTCGATCTGACTGAACCAGAGAAGGCCTTTGACTGGATAAGAATCAGGAAAATCTTAGGGTCGATTTAACTGAACCGGGCAAGGTCTTGAAATCTTCAACTGGATAAGAAACAGGGAGATCTTAGGGTCGATCTGACTGAACCAGAGAAGGCCTTTGACTGGATAAGAATCAGGAAAATCTTAGGGTCGATTTAACTGAACCGGGCAAGGTCTTGAAATCTTCAACTGGATAAGAATCATGGAGATCTTAGGGTCGATCTGACTGAACCAGAGAAGGCCTTTGACTGGATGAGAATCAGGAAAATCTTAGGGTCGATTTAACTGAACCAGGCTAGGTCTTGGAATCTTCAACTGGATAAGAATCAGGGAGATCTTAGGGTCGATCTGACTGAACCAGAGAAGGCCTTTGACTGGATAAGAATCAGGAAAATCTTAGGGTCGATTTAACTGAACCAGGCTAGGTCTTGGAATATAGCTGAGAACTTAACTGGATCTTTCCTGAAAGGTAAAGGTCAGTCATATGCAATTCATGATAAGGCTCAAGCAATGATGTTCTCAATATAAATGAGATTGTAAGATATGATGCGTTTATGCATGTATCATGATGTATGTGATGTTTTTGAATGTATGTTTTCGTCTTAGGAAAATAAATCCTTGACGGATGCCGGGAAGTCATATCCTGGGCTGATATGGAAGAGTAGAGCTCTGTTTCCGCTGGGGGTGATAGTTGCAAGAATACTGGTAGGAGAAGATGACTCCGTTGGGGAATAAACTTGGCGAATAGAACACTCTGCATGGAGAAAAGTACTCTAACGATCTTGCTGGGAAACAATACTCTGTGGGGAAGAGAGATACTTTGCTGGGATGTTGATGGTAACTTCACTGGGGATACCATTGTTATGTTGGAAGTGTTAATAGACTTCGCTGGGGATAAGAAGACTTCGCCGAGGACGATCTTTCCGTGGCTTTTGGCTGAGGATAACCCAGTTATATCCTGGTAGGGAAATAACCTTTGAATAAAGCCGGGAGACGCGTTCGTGCTCTACGAGGATAAGCTTCCAGAATCTACTGGGGATAAGCTTACTGCTTGGGGAGATGGATCCCAACTTTCCTGGGGAAACTGGATTGGACTCTCCTGGGGAAATTTTGAACTATATTGGGGAAGTGACTCCGTTGAATGTTTGATATACCGCCGGGGAACAATCTTCAGGTTAAGACTGCCGGGGATGCTTGTTAAGAATGCCAGTATATTGCTGGGGAATGTTGAGATCTGCTGGAGGATACCCAACTTCTTTAAGGTTGACTGTAACTTTGCTTGGGGAGAGTGTATTGACTTGTTGACGCACTCTCCGGGGAATTAAGATATCTGGTTATGTTCTTCAGCTGAACCTACTTTGGTACCTTGGTGAACGGAACAATTAGATTGCTTAGACAACTCTTTATTGCCCTTGTTTCTAATGTTACCTGTAATTAATCCTTTGTTTTGTATGCAAATATTCATGAGTTAGCAAATTATTGTCAATGCATATATCACAAATTAAACCTTGGACGTTCTTCGCATAACAAAACAGAAAAAGGAAAAACAAAAGGCAATTTGTCTGAAAAGTGTATTTTTGTATTGATTTTGAATTTGCCTGTAAAATAGGCGTTTATGTACAAGAGGCTGACGTCCTAGTAAGAGAACGCCACCGAACAAAAGAGTTTATACAAATTTGTACAAAGGAAAATAAACAGCTGTGTGAAAAGCATGATCCCACTGGGTTTCAACTCTGCTATCGCCTTTATATCTCTGAGCGTCTTATCACTTGATGACCTAGTCGAGGATGAAGCTGATTGATCAATGCCGTCTGAACTTGATGTAGATACCGGATTCTGGATGCAAAGTGATCCAATGAGACATAGTATTACGCTTTATCCCTAACTTTTGCCTGGACCGCCCTTTCGGGTTTTCAGTCCATCGGGATACCCATTTTTGCCCAAGCCGCCTTTTCAGGTTTTCGACTTGCCGAGTGTACAGATTTTTTTTATTTCATCCCTTCATTTTGCCCGAACCCTTTTGGTTCGCCGGGAGCCCTAATTTTTGCCTAGGTATGTCAACCTAGCGGGTCTTTTTTTATGCGTAGTATCTTTTTACTATGTCTACATTGGCGGGGTGAGGAAGGTCGTCACCATCCATGTTGGTTAGAATCATGGCTCCTCCTGAGAACACATGTTTAACCACAAATGGCCCTTCATACGTTGGGGTCCATTTTCCCCTTGGGTCACTCTGAGGAAGGATGATTCGCTTGATTACCAGCTCCACAACTTGATATTCTTGTGGTCTGACCTTTTTGTTAAATGCCCTGATCATCCGTTTCTGATACGTATGACCATGGCAGATAGCAGCAAGTCTTTTTTCATCAATTAAGTTTAGCTGATCAAGTCGTGTCTGGATCCAATCATCTTCACTCAAATCTGCATCCTTCATTATCCGGAGAGAGGGTATCTGCACCTCGATCGGTAAGACTGCCTCCATACCGTAGACCAAGGAGAAGGGAGTTGCCCCGGTTGACGTCCTGGCTGAGATACGGTACCCATGTAGAGCGAACGGTAACATCTCGTGCCAATCTTTATAAGTCACTGTCATCTTCTGCACAATTTTCTTAATGTTTTTATTTGCTGCTTCTACAGCCCCATTCATCTTCGGCCAATAAGGAGAAGAGTTGTGGTGCTGTATCTTAAACTGCTCGCAGAGCTCAGTGATCATCTTGTTATTTAGATTGGTACCGTTGTCCGTAATGATTCTTTCAAGGACGCCGTATCGACAGATCAGGTTATGTCGAATGAACCGTGCTACAACGTTCTTGGTCACCGTAGCGTAGGAAGCTGCTTCAACCCACTTCGTGAAGTAATCAATCGCTACCAGGATGAAGTGATGCCCATTGGATGCCGTAGGTTTAATCTCACCGATCATATCTATGCCCCACATTGCAAACGGCCAAGGTGCTGTCAAGACATTCAGAGGAACTGGAGGAACATGCACCCTGTCTGCATAAATCTGGCATTTGTGACATGTCCGAGAATGTTGGTAGCAGTCGGCTTCCATTGTGGACCAGAAATACCCTGCCCGAAGGATCTTCTTTGCCATAGTGTGTCCACTGGAATGTGTTCCGAAGGTCCCTTCATGTAGCTCTTCCATAATCCTTTCTGCTTTTGTCTTGTCCACACAACGCAGTAAGGTCGAATCATGGTTTCGCTTATACAGAATGCCATTGCTAAGGAAGAACTTCGCTGCGAACCTTCTCAGAAACTTCTTATCATTGACATACGCACCTTCAGGGTATTCCTGAGCTTCCAAATATTTCTTCACCTCATGGTACCAAGGCTTCTCAGTCACCAATTCAGTCTCAAGATCGCAACAGTATGCCGGTTCGTCCAGTTTCCAGATAGTGACCTGGGGAGCCTCATTGTCCCATTTGACCTTGAACATAGAAGACATCGTAGCTAACGCGTCCGCCAGCTGATTCTCCTCTCTCGGAAAGTGTTCAAAGGTTATCTCTGTGAAGTGGGGGATCAAGGTCAACACACATTCTCTGTAAGGAATAAGATTCGGATGTTTCGTATCCCACTCTCCTTTGATCTGATTGATCACGAGAGCGGAATCTCCGAAGACACTCAGATACTTGATCCTTAGGTCGATCACAGCTTGGAGACCCATGATGCACGCTTCATACTCCGCCATGTTGTTGGTGCAGTTGAAACATAGTCGGGCAGTGAGTGGAGTATGAGTGCCTTGAGGGGATATGATTACAGCACCGATACCGTTACCCAAAGCATTTGAGGCTCCGTCAAAGTTCATAGACCATCGGGATCCTTCCTCAGGTCCTTCATCCGGTCCAGGTACTTCACAGTCAGTCACAATCATGATGCTCTCGTCCGGAAACTCAAAGTTCATTGACTGATAGTCGTCTACTGCCTGATGTGCCAAGTGGTCTGCCAATACACTTCCTTTGATGGCTTTCTGGGTCGTGTACTGGATGTCGTATTCTGTCAAGATCATTTGCCGTCTTGCTATTCTCCCAGACAGAGCAGGCTTTTCAAATATGTACTTTATAGGATCCATCTTTGAGATCAACAAGGTAGTGTGAGTCAGCATATACTGTCTCATCCGGCGAGCAGCCCATACCAAAGCGCAGCAAGTTTTCCCGAGCAGTGAGTATCGGGTCTCACAGTCGGTAAACTTTTTGCTAAGGTAATAAATGGCATGCTCTTTTCGGCCAGACTCGTCATGCTGCCCCAGCACACACCCCATTGAGTTATCAAGTACTGTCAGGTATAGTATCAGAGGTCTCCCTTCAACCGGTGGCATAAGGATGGGTGGTTCTTGGAGATACTCTTTGATTCTGTCAAAAGCGGCCTGACATTCATCGTTCCAACGTACTACCTGATCTTTCTTCAGCAGCTTGAAGATTGGTTCACAGGTAGCAGTTAGGTGTGAGATGAACCGAGCAATGTAATTCAGGCGTCCTAAAAAGCCTCTGACCTCTTTCTCTGTCTTAGGAACTGGCATCTCTTGAATGGCTTTAACCTTGGCAGGGTCCACTCGAATACCCTTATCACTTACAACGAAGCCTAGCAACTTTCCAGATCTTACCCCGAAGGTGCACTTGTTCGGGTTCAACCTCAGTTTGTACAACTTCAGACGGTCAAACAATTTCTGCAGATGATCAAGGTGTTCTTCCTCAGTTTGGGACCTTGCAATCATGTCGTCGACATACACTTCTATCTCATGATGGATCATGTCATGAAATAAAGCAACCATGGCACGTTGGTAGGTTGCCCCAGCGTTTTTCAGTCCAAAAGGCATGACCTTGTAACAGAAGGTGCCCCACTGAGTAACAAAGGTAGTTTTTTCCATGTCTTCAGGAGCCATCTTGATTTGATTGTACCCTGAAAAACCATCCATGAAAGAGAACACTTTGTGCTGAGCCGTATTGTCAACCAGGACATCAATGTGAGGTAGAGGGAAGTCATCCTTGGGGCTGGCCCTGTTCAGATCCCTGTAGTCGACACACATTCTGACCTTTCCATCTTTCTTAGGTACCGGCACCACATTAGCAACCCACTGAGGGTAAGAAGTCACTGCAAGGAACCCGGCATCAAACTGTTTCATAACCTCGGCTTTGATCTTCTCAGACATCTCTGGACGCATACAACGGACCTTTTGCTTAACCGGAGGGCAGTTTTCCTTGGTAGGCAAATGATGAACCACAATATCAGTATCCAAACCGGGCATGTCTTCGTAGGACCAGGCGAAGACCTCCACATAATCATGTAGCATCTGGGTCAACCATTGCTTCACGCTGAGCTCTAGGTTGGCACCAATCTTAACTTCCTTCCTGTCCATCTCAGTACCCAGATTTATTGTTTCCACTGGCTCTTCGTGTGGTTGAATTGCCCTCTCTTCCTGGAGTAACAGTTTTGCAAGCTCGCCAGGCACTTCGCAATCATCTTCACCTTCGTCTTCGGCTAAGTTGATCGGATTTTTGAAGTCATAACTGGCAGTAGCAGAGTCGTTACCAGTGAGATCCAGAGTGGATTGAAACCTGTATGAGTGAGTGTGTGTGTAAATACAACTGTTTTGCAATATATAAAGATAGGAAAGAAAGAAAGGAGCTGTTTACCGTGGGAATTGGTAAACAACCGCTGATCTTCCAAATGGTTACTTATTTGGTGACTCGCAGGATCGATCAGATTGATCCTAAGACATGGTTGATTTTGGGGTTTTGACTAAGTTTGATAATGGTTAAATGACAAGAAAATAAAGAAGCTTTATGTAAATTGCATGAAGAAGAGAACTTGATAAAATAAAGGAAGGCTTGAAATAAAAGACTTCGACTGGAAAAGTAAAGGAGAAAGCAAGTAAAGTTTCTGGAAAATAAATGACTTTGATTAATAAAGTGGTGTTTCACACATACATTCTAAACAATTCTTTCTCTCACGCTGGGTACTCGAATCTATATGAGTGACTTGTATATAATTGTGAACACACGCGAAAAACTGTGTGAACTACTACTATTTATACTAAACACATCCCAAGTAACCGTCGGGCAGTTACACTGCTTCGAGATGACTCCACTTGGCACGTTCTCAGCGTTCGACGCTCCAGATCTTGGCACGTTGCACTTGGTAACCGCTGGGAACCGTTTTCCCTCCAAACGTTTGAATCTCAAACCGCTCCACTCTGAGCAATCGAACACCTTCGTCGAAAAGCACCTTCGACGAGAAACACCTTCGACATCGAAGGAAACCAAATTCTCCCTTGGAAGAAATTCTCTAAGTATATTGCCATTTTCTGACGAGTACTTCGACAGAACCAGCTGGTCGAAACCATCCTTCAGCTTTAATGGCCTATATTAATAAAAACGAGGGTGTCGAATTTAGGAGCCAACAAATTGCCCCCCAAGAATGCCTTATTTCGACTTCTGAAAAGAAAAAAGGCATTCTTTGAAATTCCATTCGACACCTGTCTTTTCATTCTTAGCCACAAATTAAACTGTGCACCTTTTGTCTTCTACCAACCACTGACAATCCTAAGAAAAAACCATCATTTCATCCGTACCTAAGACGTCACCTCAGTACGGCGTGCAGCGTGCCACATGTCTTTTCATAAATTGTCATCATGACAATTTCCCAAAAACGAGGGCGCACGTTGCACCCTTTCATTTCTGCAGAACGGCTGCGTCAACAGGGGGACGCCACGTGTCCCACTACCTTCTGCAACATTAAATGGCATTAAATGGCCTCGAATTTGGGGATTTCCCAACCACTATAAATAGCGCCGAGTACCCATTGTGGGACTTTTTCACGCTATCCTGCCTTCAAACTTCCTTGAACACAAAATCTCCGCAAGCTTTGCAAACACCTTGTTCTTCACTTCATCTTCAACCTTAACATCAACAATGGCCTCAGGTTCTTCTACCGCTCCTAGTTCTAACATCCCTTCCAGAAATGCTAAACCCAAGATCTTCTCCACTGTCCCCATAGTTACTCCTACAGGCCAACGAAGGGTTCCTGAACCCCTAGAAACTGCTGAACGTGAAGCCTATTCACACCAACTCATGATTCCGGTTGGATACTCCAACCAAATCTTCGCCATGTCTGGCCCGCTAACCCCATGCATCGCTGAAGCCATGAAGATCAAAAGCTTCTTTCCAGTGCTTGAAAAGCTCAAACCTGTTGGATGCTCTAAAAAAGATGCAGAGGATAACGAGGATCCTGCTAAGGAGAAAATTAATCTTCGCTTCTTCAATAGGGGCGTTAGGGCTTTCCGGTCTAGCCCTAGCCTCACTCCTGACTACAGTGCTTGGCTGGAAAAAATGGAAAAAGCCAGGCTTCGATCTGGAAGGACCTGGGGATATTCGACCTAGTTATGTTGTCGAAGACGGGCCTCAACTACTCCCCAGAGATGTTGATAGCTTCCTTGCTTTTCTGGGATTACACTCATTTCACTTTCCACCTTCCCTGTGGAATGCTAACACCCATGTTGTTCGACGTGGCTGCCATCACTGGCCTTCGACCCACTGGGGATTATTTCGACCCAGAGGAAATGTCGGAGGATCAGATTGGATTCTCAGCTACGAAACCCACCTACACCACCTATATCAACCATTACCATGATAGGTCGACAGCCACTGTGTCGGATGTAGAACATATCGCGTTTCTAGCCCTATGGCTATCACGCTTTGTGTTCTGCACAAAGTCTTTACAGGTAACCAAGAAGATGGTCACCCTCGCCACCCAACTCCACCATGGCCAAAATATTTGTTTGGCAGAATTAATCTTGGCGAATCTGTACGAGTCGATTAGCAGCGGAGCGACTCTGTTGAAGATCATCGAGAATAGAGCTAGTCTGCTACTTGCAGGACCTTTTTGGCTACTTCAGCTGTGGCTCAATGCCACCTTCGAGTCTTTCTTACCTCAGAAGACTCAAATAAATTAGCAAGCTCCGGAGATAGCAAATAGGCGCATCGAAGGCACCAGATTAGCTCTACTGACTCCGACAGAAGATGGGCTGGAGCTTCAACAAACTTTTGCAAACTTCGTCTTGATGTTTGCAAGAAGAAAAGAATTTGTTTCGACCATGGCTCCCTTTGCTCGACGAAAGGTTGGTCCAGAATGGTTCACGAGGCCCCATCCTAAGTCGTCAGGTGACCCTCAGGTCGAAGAACATACAATAATGTGGGAAGCTTTTCTCACACCTAGAATAATGCCCCTGCGCTTCAAGAGCTCCAAGACTCACTTGAGCTTGATCGCGTATCAACCAAACTTGGTCTCTCGCCAGTTTGGTATCATTCAAACACTTCCTTCTCCTATTTTTCCCAGGGAGAAATCCATGTTATATTTTTGCAACAACTACACTGAAGATGCTGCCACCAAGCATATCGGCAGGTATGCTGGTCGAACAGTCCTTTCACTGTTCGACTATCAGCTTAACTTTCTCTGCTCACCATCTTTCGAAGAGTGGTGGAAAAGTTACTACGCTGAAGAGTTCTTCGACGAGAAGGACTTTGTGGACGAACTTCAGAAGTCTTTTGTTCTTGTCCTGGACAAAATAAAGAAATGTAAGTTCACTTTTCCAAATTATTTTGTCTTTCCATTTCGACTGGTAGCCTGTTAATTATAACTTGTCTTCTTTCAGTTGTTCGAAAGCCTGCAGCCAAGAAAGCTGCAGAAGGCCATCAGGGAGGAGGTCCCTTGACAAAACCTCCACCACCGGAGAAAACTATAGCACCGGTGAAAACTTCAACAAGCCATCAGGGGGAAGGTCCTTCGAAAAAACCTTCTGCACCGGTAACCAGACTTTTATTATTTTCTTCTGGTTTTAACATTCTGACTTTCGATGTAGCATCTAAATCAAACTCCAATTGGTTTTCAGGCACCTTCACCCAAGAAACGACCTGCACTGACGGTCGAATCTGGGAGTGACGAAGAAGACGATTCTCTCCCCGCTCCTCTAAAGAGGCGAAAACTGAAGAAAGACGTTCCTCCTCCTGAGACTCGATCCACAATCAGAATAAAAGTTGCTGGGAGAAAACCCAGGCCACCTCCAGTAACTATTGAAGAGCCAACAGAGGAGGAACTAAATGTTCTGCTCAATAAACCTGTTGAAAGCGACAATTCCAGCCCTGGGGCTGAAGTTCCTCTGCAGGTAATTTCTTTGACCTTTTTTAACTCAGGTGTCGATGCTCGTGTTCGATTATGTCTCTTTCTAACCTAGAAGATTCTTCTTCTTCTTTTTCTAGGAAACCACTGAAAGCTCAGCGCCAAAGACTTCTGAAACACTAGATTCTACTGAACTCAGTAGGCCACAAGAGAAAGAATTGGCGAACGATGAAGCCAATGCTGAAACAGATGAAGCCAATGCTGAGACAGAAGAACAACAAACAGAAGATCAACAACCAAAGGAGATTCAAGTGGTTGATCTGTCGGAGGAACAACATGATGAAGGGGATCACACTGACGCTGACACTGCTGAAGTTCAAGTCGAAGAGAGTCAAGTCGAGGCAAACGCTACTCAGCAACTCTAAACCCAAGACAACGCTGCTGCAAAGGTCACCACCTCGACAAAGCATAGGTCCAAAGAAGACTTAGCACTGTTGAAGCAAACTGATCCCGTTGGCTATCTGAATGCCATTATCGAGAGCAAGGGAAGTTCATCTGATATTAGTCAGGAGGCTTCTACTCAGTCGGGGAAGTCCACTGAGACTTCTCCTCTCGATGAGGCTTTGACGAAGGTCAAGGCCCAGTTCTTCAAGAAAGATTTGATGAAAGCTTTGGAGGGGGACCCTACTGCTCCGTCATGTTTGGGAGTTGTTCTGAACGCAGTAGACTTGCTAGCTGTGACTCCAGAGGTCTCGAGCTTTATCATGGAGTTATACTCCATTATTGATCAAGTCTCAGCAGTCTATCGACGACAGAGGGGCTTCAACAGCCAGCTCGAAGCGTTATATGGCAAAAGCTCTTCTGCATGGACTGTTGTAGCAGAGACGACTTCTCGAATTGCAGAGTTGTCGAAGCAAAAGGCATCTAAGCAAGAAGAGATTGATGCCATAGATCGAGACAATGCTTCCATAAAGGCGCAAATCGAAGAGCTGGAGGCCAAGATGAATGCCAACACTAAGCACAAGGAGGAGCTTCTCTCGACCGTTTCAGACACCGAGAGTCAAGCTGAAATCACACAAGGCCTAGAGTTTGCTTAGAAAGCCCAAGCCTTCGACGACCAAATTGCCAAGCTTGCCCAGGCGAATGCCTTGTGCAACAAAAGACTGGAGTTACAGCAGGCGAAGTACCTTCGACTCAAAGATTCCATCCCCTTCTGATTGACTCATCCCTTTAACCATATATTGTAATATGTATTTGACAATATTGCCATTTTGGCTAATTTATAAAATTTTCCATTTTGGCTTATCTATGGTTAATTTAGTCATTACTTGCTATTTATCTTTATCTCTTGGAGCATAGGTCTATACTTTTTCAAATATTTTCCATTTACTCTCAAGAGCCTTTTATCTTCACTCAACTCTTCGACTTCATAAGCTCCACCAGAAAAAGTTTGGATAATTCTGAATGGTCCTTCCCATTTGGGTGACCATTTTCCCATGCTTCGATCCCTTCGATCCATGGGAAGAATCCCCTTCCAAACTAATTCTCCAGGCGAGAATGCCTTAGGTTTCACTTTTTTATTGTAAGAGTCTTCCACTCTTTTCTTCTGAAGCCTTAGTAAGTCGAGAGCGCGCAATCTTTCTTCGTCTAAATCTACTAGTTCGTCTAACATCATGTCCCAATAAACTTCAGAGGGGATATCATGGTGTCTCTGAACCCTTGCAGATTGAAGACAAATTTCTGCTGGCAACACTGCGTCATGACCAAAAGTTAGCCTATATGGTGTTGTACCTATGGCTTCTTTTGGGGACGTTCGACAGGCCCACAAAATCTGGTCCAACGTCTTATGCCAATTTCTTGGCTTCTTCCCAACATGCTTTTTTATCAAGCCAATCACTACTTTGTTCGCTGCTTCGACTTGACCGTTTTCCTGTGCATAATAAGGCGTTGATGTTAGGAGTTTAAAGCCTATTTCCTGAGCGAATTCCTGCATCTTTCGACCGGTGAAAACTGATCCTTGATCAGTAGTTATCGTTTCAGGGATTCCATATCTAAAGATAATGTTCTTTTGAATAAATTCAATGACATTTTCTTGGTCTACATTGACTAAAGGAATAGCTTCGATCCACTTAGTAAAATAATCAATGCCTACCAATATATACTTCTGGCTCTTTGATGATGCTGGTCGAATCTCTCCAATAAGGTCCAACGCCCATCCTCTAAAGGGCCAAGGTTTCACTATCGAGTGAAGTTCGCTTGCTGGTACATGCTGGATGCCTGTATGGACTTGACATTCTTGACAACCCTTGGCGAACTCGATACAATCTTTCAACATGGTGGGCCAGTATAATCCTTGTCGAAACAACAACCATTTCATCTTATGGCCTACTTGGTGAGCCCCACATGCTCCAGCGTGCATAGTCGAAAGGGCTATGTATGCTTCAGTTTCACTTAAGCACTTTAGCAATACCCCTTCAGGCGTCTTTTTAAATAACTCATTACCCATGAGTACGTAACTCAACGCCCTATATTTTGTTTTTCGTTCTGTCGAAGCTACTGGATTTTGAAGATAATCCACAATGGGTTTCCTCCAATCTTGCTCTGACAAATTGTCTATGAACGAAATTTCGAAGTTACTTTGATCAGCATACCCTAGTCTTGTCGATTCCAAGTCTGTTGGTGACAGACAAGTTGCTTTTATCTTTTCTCGAACTTCGATTGCTCTTTGTAATCTCGTTTTTGAAATTTTGTACCCAGATGCAATTTGTGCCAAATCGTTGGCTATTTGATTTTCCAACCTGGGTATGTGTCGAATGTTGACCATTTCAAATTTTTTCAATAAACGATTTTCTATCACAAAGTACATAATGAGATTTTCTCTTATGCATTTATATTTTTTTGTGACTTGCTTAATGACTAACTCTGAGTCTCCCATTATTTCGACTCGAGTTGCCCCAAATTCCAACAATATCTCAAGGCCAGTAATTAGAGCTTCATACTCAGCCTCATTGTTCGAACAAGAACCTGATATTTTGTACTTGAATGTTGTTGGAATTTTTTCTGGAGAAATAATCAAGACTCCTACTCCTGTTCCATCTTTAAGGCTGGAACCATCGAAGTAGAATTTCCAAGGCTCTATCTCCACATAATTAATACTCTCAACTTGAATTGAGTGGTCGACTATAAAGGCTGCCACCACTTGTCCTTTCACTGCCTTAAGAGGCATAAAGGTCAAGGAGTATTCAGTTAATGCTAGTGCCCACTTGCCAATTCGACTGTGCAAGATGGGTTTCGACAACATGTACTTGAAAACATCAAAATGAGACAAAACATACACATCAACTGGTTTTATATATTGCTTGAGCTTTGTACAAGAGAAATACAGACATAGACACAATTTTTCAACTTCGCTATATCTAGTTTCTGCATCGTTCAAAACTCTACTAAGATAGTAAATGGGTCTTTCGACTCCATTTTCATCTTCTTGGGCTAACATGCTTCCCAAAGTTTTGTCGGATGCAGCTATGTACAATCTCATACTCCTGTTGCTACAAGGAGGCACCAAAATAGGTGGCTTTGTGAGGTACCCTTTGATTTTGTCGAAGGCTTCTTGTTGCTCCTGCCCCCATTCGAATCCCTCTTTGTTCAATCGAAGTAAGGGTGAAAAGGCTTGAGCTTTCCCACTTAGGTTAGATATGAATCTCCTTAAGAAATTTATCTTGCCTAACAGAGATTGCAGTTCCTTTTTATTCGCTGGCGCTTTCGCTTCCAGAATTGCCTTCGTCTTGTTCTGGTTGATTTCGATTCCTTTCTTGTGGACAACGAAGCCCAAGAAATCTCCAGCTTTCACACAGAATGCACACTTCAAAGGGTTCATCTTCAGACCATGTTCTCTCATTCTTTCGAATGATTGTCGAAGGTGGTCTATATGGTTCTTCCTGGAAACAGATTTTATAACAATGTTATCAATATATACTTGCATAAAAGTGTTAATAAAATCATGGAAGATAGAATTCATTGCTCGCTGGTATGTTGCCCCAGCGTTCTTTAGGCAAAACGACATCACTACCCATTCGTAAGTGCCTAAAGCCCCAGGGCATCGAAAAGCTGTTTTCGACACATCTTCTTCAGCAATGAATATTTGATTATATCCTGAATAACCGTCGAGCATACTCAGGTACTCGTAGCCAGCGGCAGAATCGACTAGCATTTCCGCCACATGCATAGCATATTCATCTTTGGGTGTAGCAGCATTCAAATCTCTGAAATCTATGCACACCCTCAATGTACCATTTTTCTTAATCACTGGCACAATGTTTGCAATCCATTCGACATACCTCGTAACGCGTATGAATTTGCATTTCAGCAGTCTTTCGACCTCCGTTTTGATCTTCGACAGTATTTGTGGAGCGAAGCGTCTTGGACTTTGCTTGATTGGCTTCTTCCCAGGCTTGATTGGCAACTCTACCAATCCTCTGTCGAGACCAGGCATTTCGTCGTAATCCCATGCAAAACAGTCTTTGAACTCTTTCAACAAATGGATTACTTCCAACCTGAGTTCTGGGTCAATCTTTGCGCTGATGTAAGTTGGCTTTTTCTCTGACCCTTCGCCCAAGTTGATTTCTTCTAAAGGATCCTGCGCTAACATTTTGATGTTGTTCGCCAAAGGGTCCTTTTCGAATCCTAAAGGCTCATCGTCGTAGATAGTGTCGAGCCTTTGTTCCTGCATCCCTTCTGGCATGATATCAGGAGGTTCTGGATCGAAGTCCTTTCCAGGACCTGTAGAAGATAATTGTTGATCATTGGCCTGTGTGGCCATATATTTTACTTCGGCTTCGAGAGCCATTATCATCTTTGTTTCGGCTACGTAAGCCGAAATTCGCTACAATGATTGTGACTCAGTCATTATCACTGAATTCACTTCCACAACCAGTTGGTTGGATATCAGTTAACCCACTAAAGTCTATGTGGGACAAGTCTTCTCTGTCCCATTGAAAACCATGCTCAGGGTGCAGGTATAGGGAACAAAAAGTATTTGGCGCTGGCGCCAAGTCGAAGTCAGGTGTTGGGCATGGCCCAATGTGAGCCAGGTTCTTATCGAAGTCTGCCAGCCCTAGGTGATTTACTTCGCCTAGGTAATAGCTTTGGTCCGCTTCTATGTTTTCGACCATTCCATCAGGACGGCATAGCAGCAACCTCTGGTGCATTGATGATGGTACAGCTCCAACACCATGAATCCATTCACGGCCCAACAAAATATTATAGTTAGGTTTGGCCGATATGACCATAAACATAGTTGGTCGAAGGATAGATCCCACCTTGATTTCCAGTTGGATCACACCCATAGTGGTCCCTATGCCGCCTTCATAATTCGACAGGACCATGTTGTGAGGCTTGATGTTCTCATCACTTTTGCCTATTTTTCTTAGCATAAAATGAGGGATGATGTTGATGGTTGCCCCACAATCTACCAAGATTTTATTTACTGTGGTTTCTTCGAGTTTAGCCCTTATAAATAAAGGCTTGAGGTGATTTTTCATCGCCTCTGTAGGTGGTTCGAAGAACCCATTCTACTCTTCAGTAGTGCCATTATCCATGACGAAATAGCACACTAGCCTATGCTTGGCCATTTCTTGCTCCACTTCCCAATCGCTTGTTTCGACCTCCACCTGGCGGTTGAACTCCCTGGGCAGAACTGAGACTATGTTCACCATGATGTCCAAGGTGTCATCAGACTCAGAACCGTCTTCGTCATCAACTTCACCCTGGTTAGGCCAAACTAGCCTATTGGTTACTGGTTCTCTTTCTAGAGGCTTCCTCTGCTTTCTCTGAGGAACATTTGAACTAGTTTCTGCCTTTGGTTCATTAGCAGCTTCCCTCTCAGCTTTTCGTCGCCTCTGGTATCTCCTCCATTGAGATCGAGACATGGGATTTTTCCCTTTGTAGTTGCTTGATACCTGTGTCACTTTAGGGGTAGCAACCTGAGGTTTTTTCTTATGTGTTAAAGACGAACCTCTTGGCACTTCGAAGGAGTGCCATCTTTCCTCGCTTGGCCTCTTTCGACCAGATGTTTTGTACCATGTATCTACTGGCACATTAGTCGGAGGCCTGAAAGTCAGTGGCCTCTTTTCTTGATTTGAACCCCTTTGGGAGGCTCTTCTGGGGTCATGTCGAATTTCAACACTTTCCCTTTTTCTGTTCGCTGCTCTTACGGCTTGAATATGTTCAGCAACTTTTTTGTCGAAGATTGAACTGCATCGAGGACACAGCATCACTTATGACTTCTTTTTCTGGCATCTTTGCAGGAAATCTGCCAGATTTTCATTTTCCCGAGGGAAAGCAGTTTTGTTAGCTTGTTCTTGCCTCATGGCATCCTCTGATGTTTTTGGTTCAGAAACTTCGACCATGTTGACGTTCATGGTGTCTTTGTTGGCAAGAGTCAACTGCTTCATCTGAATCTCCAAGTCCTCTATCTGGCCTTGAACTGCAGCCAAGTGAGAACTGGGTTTTATTCCAGATTTTTGGGCTCCAACTATCTCCAGCTTTGGGCTTTCGACCGCCTTTTGAACCGCTTCAATTGTCTTTCTGGATAGATTCCCAGAAAAACTGCCAAAGATTGGCATGTTGACATGGTCCTTTGAGACTTCGACCATTGTGATTCCTGGCCTCTTCGACTGGCTTCTGGATGCCTCGATCACGTTCACCTCTGAAGGTTCAGCATAATGGGCTTCAGCCTGCAACGGGTTAGAGTCCACAGTCATGGGGGTCTTGTCAGCAAATTTCAACCTCCCTTCTTCGATAGCGTCTTGCACAAGATTCCTGAAAAGAAAACATTGAGACGTTTTATGGCCCAGAAAATTATGATATTTACAAAAGCCTCTCTTCTTTCTTTGATCAAGAGGAGGCACTTTTACCCCTGGGGGTACTATCATTTGGCCATCTTTTACAAGTAAGTCAAATATTTCATCACATTTTGTAATATCAAAACTATAAGTCTTTTTGGGGAACCTATCGTTGGTCCTTTCTGGACCAGTGGGATTTTTCCCACTTGAGGGGACTAACAGTTTGCAAGAGTATGGTGGCCCTTGTTTTAGTTCCGCTAAATCGACCTCGCCTTCTTCGACGGCTATAGTTTCGTCGAAGGTTTCTGGATATTCGTCATCCATATCAACATACGCTATCCTCTCTCTTTTATGAGTTTTCGTTGCCTTGGCTTTCTCAGCTTTAAGGCGTTCTACCTGTCGAACTCTATCGGCTAATTGGGCCATGTCTCTCAGGTATTGAGTGTCTAACTTCTTCCTAATGGAATAATCTAAACCGCCTGCGGCTATTTCGACTAACTCATGTTCTAGCACTTGTGTAAAGCATCTTGCTTTGAGCAACCTAAACCTATTTATATATTCGTCTATAGGTTCAGTGAAACGTCTCTTTACACTGGCCAATTCTTTCAGGCTTATCTTGGTTTGTCCCATGTAGAATTGCTCATGGAACAATCTCTCCAACTGATTCCAATGATGGATCGAATTAGGGGGAAGAGTTGTAAACCAAGTAAAAGCGTTCTTTGTTAAAGAACTTGGGAAGTACTTGATCCTCAGGTTTTCGTTGTTTGAAATATCTCCTGCTTCGATCAAGTATCTCGCCACATGTTCGACAGTAGATTCTGTCGTGTCCCCAGAGAATTTAGTGAACTTAGGGACTTTACATCTAGGAGGTAAGTCTGTTTGTAACACATATTCTGACAGTGGGGATGTGAAGTTGGGCCTACGAAAGCCCATGTTCATCCCATTCTGCGTCATGATTCTTTCGATCATGGCTGCCAGATTATTTTCCAAACCCATATTCTGGTATTGGATATGCTGAACTACTTCGTCAGCATTTTGGTTTCTGTTAACTAACCTTACCTCTGGGGCTATAACCCTAGGTTCTTCGACAGGCTGCTCCAATCGTGCCCTAAGGTTTTCTTCGACAGGCTGCTGGCCTTGGTTGATAGTGGTTTCTTCCTCTAAAAGTATACCTTGATTTCCCCTTATTTGCGCCCTTTGGGGCTGTCGAATAGGTTGGGGCACCCCAAAAAAGTCAGCCAGACGCGTCATTTGCGCTGTCATCTGCTGATTCGACTGGGTGGTGTTTTGTATTAGAGGATTCAACATTGTACTTAAAGTTTGTGCCAACATTTGAACCATATCATGGTTGCTTTCGTCCATTTGTTGCCTCAAGACTGCTGTCGAGGCATTTGTAAGGCCATGTGCTACTTGGGACGTTCCTCCTAAGAGTTGGGTCCTATTTCTGTTCGCCATACCTACTCCAGATCCTTGGAGTGGCGAAGAGGCACTCACTAAAGGGTCTGAAAAAGTGGACGCAGCGTTCGTTAGGCTAGCCAATTCAGACGTTGGCATGCCATAGAGTGGTTCTCGATTTTGACCGCCTGTCATAAATCCTGGGGGAACATAAGGCCTTGTTCCTGGATTTCCCCTTGGTGGGGGAGTTCCTAAAGGAACTCTGGGGTCTGTGAACGGAGGTAATGGCCCTGTTGTTGTGACCGTTACTGCTGGTGTTGAACCAGCGGTTATCGCTTCACTTACGGTTGGGATAACCGTTGTTCCCACATTCGTCTGTGGGATTTCGTTATTGTTTGGAGGATTCGCCATCGCTTCTCTTCTTCTGGCAGTATTGGTATTGTTAGTGTATATTCTACCACTCCTCAGTAACATGCAATACTTCTCGAAAAAGATGATATTCTGTATAAAAAAGGTTAAACTTCAAAATCAACACAGAGTCCCACCGGGTGTGCCAATTTGTTTACCGTGGGAATTGGTAAACAACCGCTGATCTTCCAAATGGTTACTTATTTGGTGACTCGCAGGATCGATCAGATTGATCCTAAGACATGGTTGATTTTGGGGTTTTGACTAAGTTTGATAATGGTTAAATGACAAGAAAATAAAGAAGCTTTATGTAAATTGCATGAAGAAGAGAACTTGATAAAATAAAGGAAGGCTTGAAATAAAAGACTTCGACTGGAAAAGTAAAGGAGAAAGCAAGTAAAGTTTCTGGAAAATAAATGACTTTGATTAATAAAGTGGTGTTTCACACATACATTCTCAACAATTCTTTCTCTCACGCTGGGTACTCGAATCTATATGAGTGACTTGTATATAATTGTGAACACACGCGAAAAACTGCGTGAACTACTACTATTTATACTAAACACATCCCAAGTAACCGTCGGGCAGTTACACTGCTTCGAGATGACTCCACTTGGCACATTCTCAGCGTTCGACACTCCAGATCTTTGCACGTTGCACTTGGTAACTGCTGGGAACCGTTTTCCCTCCAAACATTTGAATCTCAAACCGCTCCACTCTGAGCAATCGAACACCTTCGTCGAAAAGCACCTTCGACGAGAAACACCTTCGACGTCGAAGGCAACCAAATTCTCCCTTGGAAGAAATTCTCTAAGTATATTGCCATTTTCTGACGAGTACTTCGACAGAACCAGCTGGTCGAAACCATCCTTCAGCTTTAATGGCCTATATTAATAAAAACGAGGGTGTCGAATTTAGGAGCCAACAGGAGCATAAGATTTGAAATGCGATAAAACATCCAAGGTCTTTATTCATGATATATGAAATGACAATTAATATGCCCTCACAAATGAAGCCACGGTGCCCCGAGTAAGACAACGGGCCATAGAGTTCAAATCATTGTTTATTACAAATAACAAAAACAAAGGAATTCATTACTTCGTAACAACAGTAACAGGTAGGTTGTCCTTCGCAATCCAATTGCTAGGTTCACTGTCGGTTGCCGGGTAAATCCAGCTGTCAAACTCAGCTTCATCCACTTCGTCTTCGTCCCCAATAGCATTCACTCCATGAGCAGGCAGGGGAGCTGTTACTACATTAGGCTTCTCAGATGCCTCAAATTGTACCTCCTTCGTATCAATAAGGTCCTGCAGCTTATTCCTTAGGGCCCAGCAATCATCAGTGGAATACCCCGGGCTATCGGAATGATAAGCACAGCGGGCATTTGGATGGTACTTGGGAGAGGCAGTATTCACAACCTTCGGGGCCTCTCTGACAGTCACCAAATTGGTGGATAGCAACTGCGGCAAGATCTGCGACAAAGTCATACTCAACCGGGTGAATTCTCTTCTAGGTCTTTCAGCCCTTTGATTGGTTTGCCGAGGAGCGGCAGCAGGTTTAGCAATCATTACCGCGTTGACAGATTGGCGGCGTTCAGGTTTATCATGTCTTTTAGACCCATATACAGCACTGGCCTCCTTCTTAAAGGGCTTCTTCTCAGAACTTGCAGATGCCCCTTTCTGAATTTTTCCGGACTTCATTCCAACCTCTATTCTCTCTCCAATCAGAATAAGATCAGTGAACCCTGCCGACGAATTCCCGATAAGATGATTGAAAAATGGCCCAGATAGGGTCCCCAAGAACATATCCACCAGCTCACGGTCAGTTAACGGAGGCTGCACCCTGCCAGCCAGATCCCTCCACTTCTGTGCATACTCTTTAAAACCTTCACTTGATCCTAGCGACATACCCTGGAGTTGGGTACGTGTAGGAGCAAGGTCGGCATTATATTGATACTGCTTATAAAAAGCAGTAGCCAACTCCTCCCAGTTACAAACCTTGGTCCCATCCAGCTGATAGAACCATTTGAGATGAGTCCCTGAAAGACTCTCCTGGAAGAAGTGGATCCACAAGTTCTTGTCCACTGAGTACGGTTGAATCTTCCGCACGTAAGATCTGAGGTGTAGCTTGGGACAAGACGCCCCGTCATACTTGGTGAAAGATGGTGCCTTAAACTTGTGAGGAATAATCACACCAGTAGATAAGCCCAAGTCTCCGAAATCCAGCCCAGGCACTTGTTGGATCTCCATTGCATTCAGTCTGTCTTCCAACTGCTTATACCGGTCTTCAGCAGGAGGATATTGTTCCTCATCAAAGTCAGTCTCGTTGTCAGAGACCACTGGACTTGAAGCCTTTCCCCCTGGGGACTGCCCTTGCCTACAGAAGAACCAGCCTCTTCATTCTGCAGAGTGTTGCCAAACCTTCGGCCCGAGTTGAAAAGAACAGTTCTCTTCTTCTTCTTCTTCTCTTTCTTCAGGAGTAAAGCCTTCAGCTCTTCTTGGCCTTGAGCCAAACCCATGATCAGCTCCTGAAATTGCGCATTCTGCGCTTGAAGAGCCTTGATAGACATCTCGGTTGATGATGAGTCAGGGTTCATGATGCTGAAATAAACAGTGAAGAACAGTAAGCAACCTGAAAAGAAGAAAACCTGCTATGCACATGATGAATGATATGTGTTTATGCAATGCATTCAAGGGTTTGAAAGTTCAAATTTATTGTAGACAAAAAAGGAACACACGTTATCATTAAGGAAATAATTGTTCAGTACATCAAATCCTCATGGGCACATATTACAAAGCAAATCAATCCCAAAAGACACTACGCATCCTCTTTGGATCTATGTAGGTGTTGAGATTCCTCTCCTCGTGCAATAGGCGGGTGAGCTCCAAGACCTTCTTTTCACTAGCGTGTAGACTGGTCTCAAGAGAACTCCGTTCTTCCTTAAGCTGGATCCAGCTCTTCTGCATCTCTTCCCAGGATGTGGGCATATCAGGATGTTGAATAGTGTAGGACACTTCTCCTTCCAAGACTGGCTCTTTGATTACAGGGAGCACATGAGGATAAGGCATTACTAACTTCTGGGAGCGGGCTCGTACCCACTTGAGATAAGGTTCCAATGGGATGGAATTCTTGTGCCCCAGTGTCTTGCTGTCTATCTTACTGGGCATCCTCCAAGCTCTGATAAATCTCTGGCGAAGTCTTTGTGCATCGTTGTCGAAGTCAAAAACTATGTCAGGAATTAACATGTCATGAGGGTCATCCCTCCGAGCATAACCAAATTGTCTCCAAGCCAGGCATGGGTTGTAAGTAATACCTCCTCTGATTCCAAGTAAAGGAACATTAGGGTACTCCCCGCAACGATCAATGATAGTGACATCCTCTCTGGACCGAGGGCACCAATGTATATCTTCATGTGTAAGAGTCATCAACCGTTGTGACCATCTCAAACCCCGCTCGTTCTTCAAAACTGATTGTGGAAGGTGCGAAATAAACCACCTTCCCAGGAGAGGAGTGCAACACATAAGGACACCTCTTTTTCTCATGGTTCGAGTGTAACATGAGTGAAGGATGTCCCCTAGCAACGTAGGTATAGGATTCCTGGACATGAAGATCTGGACAGCACTGATATCTATAAGCTGATCTGGGTTAGGGAACAACACCAAACCATAGACAAGGAGGGCCACAACTTCTTCAAAAGCTTGTAAGTCAATGGAGTTCCAACATTCCTGGGCCTTTTCAAACAGAAACCTGGCTAAGAACCCTTTGATGCCACTTCTAACCTCCCAATGTCCCTTGAGGTCAGATGATTGCAGGTGTAAGGCTTTAGCAATCTCTTCAAGCTTGGGTTCCTTTTCCGTACCGTTGTAGGGTAGTTTATCAAGGATAGGGATCTTCAGAAGCCGGGAGAACTCCTCCAATGTAGGTACCAGCTGATAATCCAGGAAAGTGAAACAGTGATGCAGAGGGTCAAAGAACTGGAACAGGACCTTTATCATATCTTCCTCAATGTTGGTATTGACCAAGCTGATGAGTCTTCCATGTCTTTCACTGAATGAAGAGCTCTCGGGAATCCTGGATATAAGCTCCTTAAGCTGAGGAGGGAACCTTACAAGGCTGATTTGAATTGTCTTTCTACGAACAGTTTCCATGTCCTACAAAACAAGAACAAAGGTGAAGATTCGAACCCCCGAAATGGTTAGTCGATGCATATGATGCTGGATGATGTCATGATGCTATGATTAAACACACCACAAATATTTACAAAGGAAAACATGTAAGGCACACAAGTCACACAGGACAAGCCCTTAGAGTTTAGGCCAGCATGGGGTCTGGGTATTACCCTCTTGAAGTTGGTGGGCTCAACCTGTCCTATTAGAAGTAACCTGGTTCTAAGGGTCCCAATATCACTGGATTGCTTTCATTGTTCATCGTTTCGATTTAGCCACTGAACTGGCGACCGAAATATTCCAGGAAAGCAACCCTCAATTGAGTGTAGTATCGAGTATCAACCAACCTCGGACTGCACCAAAGTCAGTTATCTCACTACCCTAAAGAGGCCAAGATAGTTCAATTAAGGTTCCTAAGGTCAGTTGATGCTTCACGACACCACGCGGAGGCCCCGTACTCTCCTTGACTGAACTCAAGGGTTACCGGTACACACCAAAGTGCCACATCAATGTAGAAGACTGTTTCAACCATGTCGGTATACCCCGCACAGTTCCCTCACAGCCTTGTTGCTACTTTCTAAGAAGGTATCCCCAAATCCGGGTTAGGATCTATAGAACTCCCAAGACAGTCCCACAATAATAAAGCAAACAAGTCAAAGCAATTGAAAACACAGTGATCTTAGTCCTAAGGTACACCTCACTTTAAAAGAGTCCCCAGCAGAGTCGCCAGTTCTGTGATTGGTGGAAATAGAGCTGACTGTTTAAAGCTGGTTCGCGAAATGTCGCGGTAAGCAAGAGTCGCCACCGTCTTTTATTTTCTCCAAATGGAAAGGACAAAAGCACAGAAAAATTCCTTATAGAGATTGCTCTCGGTTCGAGAGGTAGATTTATAGAAAGGGAAGGTGTTAGCACCCTTTCTATCCATGGTTATCCATGGGCTCTTAGATACTTGCTCATTTGTGTTTTCAAAATTATTTGTTTGCTTTTCAACTGTGGGTTTAAAAAAGTTTCCTTGAAAATTTCAGTTCGACTCTTGTATCAGTCCTCAAGAGTGTTTTAAAAGTTGCTTTTGAAAGCTTTTTGAAAGGTGTCGGTGTGAAAAGAAGTTTTGATTTGTTTTTGAAATTAGAGCAAGTATCTATGAGTCGTCTACCTACCCTAAGGAATTCGTCTGTGTAAATGTCCTTAAAGTAGTGCCATCCCACCATTGAGAGGTAGGTAGCACCACCGTTGGAGGTGTTCGGGTCAATTCGAGGATTCGGGACAGTGTGGTCACCAGAGCAATGGGAAGACACCTTAGAAGCTACCCTCATGCCATGTTCATGGACATGAGGACTTACTAAAACATCCTCTACTCGACGACCACTTTTCGAGGGGCAAGGCAACAGTGAGGCGTACCCTAGGGGTGGTGTGTGATTTGTGTGTCATGTTCATTTATGTTTATCTTGTCATGTATTGGTGATCTACGCTTTGTTTTTATTTTTGGCATTCATTCTTTCATGCAAATTATTAACAGTTAAAAGATGCGAGAAGGTAAAGTCCTACGCTATTACAAAGGCGCGGGTCTACATCGCCAAATTAATCCAAGACTCGATTTGAAATAAAATAAAATGCGGAAAATAAATGTCCTAATCAATCTATTACATAGCTTTGGGATAGATACATTATATTCACAAAAAAGAAATAAAAGTAAAATGCGAGAAGAAGTAAAGTCGGGAATGCGAGGGCGTTGGACCCTTTTAAGGAAATTAAATTACAATTAATAAATTAATTAAGTTAAATGAGAAAAGGAAATTATTTTTGAGTTTTTTGTATTTATGGATTTTAGTAAGAAAATTAAATGAAATTAAAACCCTAATTCTAAACTATTTTTAATTTAAAAAAATGTTTAACTTTAACCTAGTTTTAACCTAATTATTTAATGGCAAATTTATTTACAAAATAAATAATTAATTATTAATAATGGTAAAAGAAAAGAAAAAAGGATAAAAGTATTTAAAACCCTAATTCTACATTTTTTAGTTTATTAAAAAAACATTAAAATTAAACCTAGAATTAAAACTAAATTAATTGTTGAATTTATTTACAAAAATGTTAGTGAATTAAACATTAAAACATATTTTTTTATTTTTATAGTTTCTGATTTTTTGTTATTTTTGGTATTTTTATAAAATATATTTTGATGAATTAAAAGAAAATAATTAAATTAAAACAAATAATAAAAAAATAGAAAAAAGAAAAGAGAAAGAAATACAAACACTAGGGGGGTTCTGCCCCAATCTGGAGGTTATGTTGTGAGCAATTAGGCCCAAGAAGCTTGGCCCTTTCTGACTTCTCAATGATCATGTGCGTATGCGTTGACTGAGGCATTCCATAGACTTTGGATCGTGGCCACTGGATGGACGATCATGGCCACTTGGCAAGCCATTGATGAGAGCCTATGGTGGAGCACTGAATGGCACGCTGCGTAGGAACGTATTAGAGAAAAAATATGAAATATGCAAGGGGACCTGGGAATCGAACCCAGGTCCCAACGTTTACCAGATACATCCTTTGCCAAGTGAGTTGCGCGCGCGCTTTGTATAGAAGTTGGCAAGCGAATAACATAAGGCAACACAACGCTGAGGGTTACCTAACGCGCCAAATTTCAAATTGTCCAATCCCATAGTGACACGCCAGGCTTCGTCTTCATTCTACCTGAAAATAACACACAAATAGCGGGGGTTTTAAACCCCCACTAAACAGCATAGTAAATAATAGCGATTAGGCCATAGTGAAAGATAAATTGGGCGCGATATGATGATTGGATTCGTCTGGAGTTTCTGAGTCCAATGGTCCTGGTCTCGTTGTCCAATTTTTCCCTATGAAAGAAGCCCTAATTTTTGACCTCTAAAACCCTAAAGAGCTTCCATGGCAACTTCCTATTCAGACCACCATTCTCCAATTGAATCACGTCATTAGCTTTAGAATCATCACATTAGTATAGTTCAAACATTAAAATGCATGAAAAGTATGTATAAATTCAAACACGAATATGCAATTTTTAGAAGAAAGTCAAGCTCCCATCTACCAATTCTTTGAGTATGGAAGTGTGATTCTGATTGGAAACGATTCCTGGTAACCTTGGAAAGCTTTTGGAATAGTTCTTTCGCCTTGAAACTCCCTACAATATCGTTTTCAGTTTTGAAAAATTTAATGAAAAATGCAAAGTTGGTTTGTTCTTCTGAGCACAGCCTCTTGGTTGTTGTGATTAGGTTTAGCATCCTGTATATGTATGGGACGAATTAGGGTAAGAATTTGAGTCCATAACCCTTTGCATTGATGAATCCAATATTTAATTTCCATGGAATCTTTTTCAATATTTTCTTCATGAAGAACATGCCAATTTGCACCAAATCTTTCCTTTTTTGATGTGCACGAGATCCTTAGGCCTTGATGAGAGATTATACTGCACAAAAAGATTTGAAAACCTTATTTTAGTATTTTTCTTGTAATTAATTTTGATTAAATGAATTAAATAGATTAAATATTCAATTAATTAATTAAAAATAACAAAATAACTCCCCTTTGGGTCAATGGGTCGTGCCTAGCTTTTGGATGATGATTCTTGGAAGAATTTGTGGCCCATTAGCAATTTTGAGGCATTTGAAGCAAAATTGACTTTTCAAAATTCCCAAAAATTTCCCAACTTCCACAAGGCATATCTTGCTCAATTTTTAAGCTCTGATCATGTTCTTGGACATTTTGGAAAGGTATTGAAGTCCTCTAACCAATGCCTTTGGTACCATGTCATTTTGATTTACCAATCTCAAGTTATGGTCTTTGACTTAAAGTCCCTTTTTGTTGACTTTTGAAAATGACCTATAATGTTGAAATTGATAACTTTTTGTGAGAGCATTTCTTGGACTTGAAGTGTGAAGAGGAGTTGTAGGAAATGTCTTTCTCTTCAAAATGAGCTTTGGATGAAATTTTTCTGATGAACCATGTGGAAGTTATGCCTTGGTCAAGTTACAGTTGACTTTTTCAACTGTCTAAATATGGAAACTTTTGCATCTTGAGACTTTTTGAGCCATGCCTTGAAAATCATGATCAAGAATTGATCAAATGATGTTTGTGGCTTCAAAATGAGATGTTGACCAAAAATTTGAACTTTTGACTGTCAAATGACCATTTTGCCCCTACAGTTGACTGTTGAGCAATTAGGGTTTTTTGACTGTGCAATTTTGTGATGTAAGTCTTGAAACTTGGCATATGGGTGCTTGACCATGTTTTTAGGCATGTGGGACTTGATTGGACCCTTGTAAACTTCTTCTTTGCCAAAATCAAAACCCTAGTTTTTGACTGTTAGGAGGCCCTTGAACTGTTCAACCCTTGGGGGATTGTGAGGCATGCTCTTTGCAAATTTTGAAGAATATGGTAGGGCAAATTTTGGGGTGCAACAAAATGAAAAAAATCTGTACACCCGGCAAGTCGAAAACCTGAAAAGGCGGCTTGGGCAAAAATGGGTATCCCAGTGGACTGAAAACCCGAAAGGGCGGTCCAGGCAAAAATTAGGGATCGAAGCGTACGACTATGTCCCGGTATCTCGTCACTTGCCTACCAGAAGAAGATTTGTCAAACGGCAGTCATCAAACACCTTCACAGGTACCTTCTTCTCCAACAGAAACTGGGGCAATAATGAGTTGTCTAAATGATCCGGTTGCCCTGTCCACCGAGGTGCCAAGGTAAGTTCAGCTGAAGAATGCGACCAAGATACCTTCATTCCCTGCAGAGCGAACGCGTCTCCCCGGTTTTATTCAAAGGTTATTTCTCCACCAGAGCTTATAACTGGATTATCCTCAGCTAAAAGCCACGGAAAGATCGTCCTCGGCAAAGTTCTTCTTATTCCCCAGCGGAGTTCATCAAAACTTCCAACAGAGCACAACAACGGTATCCCCAGCGGAGTTATCCTCATCAACCTCAGCAAAGTACCTCTCTTTCCCCGCAGAGTAATCTATTCGCCAAGTTTATTCCCCAACAGAGTCATCTTCTCCTACCGATATTCTTGCAATCATCATCCCCAACGGAAACGAAGAATCTCACTCTTCAACATCAGCCCAGGATTTAACTTCCCGACATCCGTCAAGGATCTATTTTCCCAGACGAAGATACATTCATAACATCACATTGTTATACATCATGATACATGCATATACGCATCATATCATACAATCTCATGTGTTGAGAACATCGTTGCTTGATTCATATCATGCATTGCATATGACTGACCTTTACCTTTCAGGAAGGATACAGTTAAATGATCAGCTATGTAGACGAATACAGTCAAAAGAGACCAACCCAGTCAAAGAATACAAATCCAGTTAAATCAATGCCTAAAGATTTCTCTGATACAACCCGTCGTTATAGACACTCGTCGTTATAGACACTCATTGTTATAGACACTCGTCGTTATAGACACTCGTCGTTATAGACACTCGTCGTCATAGACACTCGTCGTCATAGACACTCGTCGTTATAGACACTCATCGTTATAAACACTCGTCGTTATAGACACTCGTCGTTATAGACACTCGTCGTTATAGACACTCGTAGTTATAGACACTCGTCGTTATAGACACTCGTCGTTATAGACACTCGTCGTTATAGACACTCGTCGTTATAGACACTCGTCGTTATAGACACTCGTCGTTATAGACACTCGTCGTTATAGACACTCGTTGTTATAGACACTTGTCGTTATAGACACTCGTCGTTATAGACACTCGTCGTTATAGACACTCGTCGTTATAGACACTCGTCGTTAAAGACCACTCGTCCATGAGGATAACCTGTCAGTAGAGACAACTCACCAACCTAACATTACCAGACTCGATTCCTGTATCTTGCCAGGGCACGTCTGAAGAGTTCGAAGGTCCGATTCCTGTATCTTGCCAGGGTGTATCTGTTGACGACTAACATTACCAGACTCGATTCCTGTATCTTACCAGGGCACGTCTGAAGAGTTCGAAGATCTGATTCCTGTATCTCGCCAGGGTGTATCTGTTGACGACTATATTCTCCGGACTCGATTCCTGTATCTTGCCAGGGCACGTCTGAAGAGTTTAAAAATTCGATTCCTATATCCAGCCAGGGCACATCCACATAAAGAGTTGGAAGATCAACTCCTATAACAGGCCAGGTAATTATTTTCTTTCTCAGGTACGCAAGTTCTCGCTAAGGAATCTCTTACGCGATCGACACCTAGATGGCATCTATAAGCCCATCCACATACCAACAGTCTCCAAATGGAATCTATAAGCCCATTCCCAACAAGGCTCTGTCACAACTCCAAATGGCATCTATAAGCCCATCCTCCTATCCGTCATCTCTCCAAATGGCATCTGTAAGCCCATTCCCTACATCACATTGCTGATACTACACCATGCGAGTGCAAATTTCTGGGCACTTTAGTGTTCAATCATCTTTCACCTTCGGATCACGAAAGGCCCGAAAGCCAATCTATATCCTCAGGTTTAAGAAGATTGAACAGGGGCAACTGTTGTACCCCAAAATTTGCCCTCCCATATTTCTCAAAATATTTCAAGAAAAATTCACAAGTCCAACCCGGCGCGTCATATTCAGGTGTTCTTTCCCCCAAGATATCTCTGATAACGTATTCTCAAATTCAGGTTCGGCTCAAGATATAATTCTTTAAAGAAGGTATCCGAATGTGTAAGTTTTCTTGAAGAAATATGGTGAAAAAGTGTGTTGAAAGTGCAGTTTTTACGCGCTAAAAAATTCATAACTTGAAGATCGTGGCTCGTTTTGAACCCGTTCCAGTGGCCAAAATTCCGTCTTGACATTATCTACGTTTTCATCTCTCACGGCTGGAAGCCAATTTCGATCAGAAGGTCTTCAAAAATGTGGATTTATCAAGTATTTTCATACAGAAAATTTGTGACAGAAGTTTATTTGCGTCATGTTCAGAAAATCATAACTTGGTCGATTTTCATCGTATCGAGCTGGTTCTGGCGCCAAAATTTCAAAAATTGAGTTGGCTACATTTTCACAGGAGGTATCGAGTTCGAACGGTATTCAAAAGGCCTTCGTTTTTTGCTCAGAGTGCGTGACATGCTGAAAATCCTGAATGCTGAATATTATTTCATCTGGGCCGAAACTTCAAAAATTCATAACTCGGTCAATTTTTATCGGATTGGGCTCATATTTAAACACAAGGTCCCTGACTCATAGATCTACAACTTTGCTTCAAAAGTCGAGACCGTATTATGATCCGATCAATACCAGTTTTTTATTGAAGAACGTGTCAGAGTCGACACTGGAGCCCAAAATAAGTTTGTCTGAGCTGAAACTTCAAAAATTCATAACTAATTCACCGTTTATCCGATTGAGCCGATTTTTGGACAGGAGTTAGTTCTCGATGCCGGCTACATTTTGTTTTCACATTTCAACTTCAAAAATTGCACTTAAGTCCCTGCGATTTAGCCTGGAAAGTGACAAACTCAAGTGAACATTGGAGGCCCAATTGCACATTCAAAGCCCATTTTCTTTACCCTAATTTCCATTATATAATCACCTTCTTTTCACACAAACCAGAGAGGAGGAAAAAGAGAGAAAAAAACCTTTGCCACAACACTGTTAGAATATCAAATTCTTTCAAGAACCCTAAATCCTTGAAATCCTTATTACAAATCCCTCTCTCACTACAAACAAGTCATCACAATTACAAACCAACACCTCACTATTTCTTCAGTAAGGGTAAGGCTGGCTTGATCTCCATGATCAAAAGGATTTAGACAGGATCCCATGCAGGTTCATTAAGGAACGTTGAGGCCAGAACACAAATGGCCAAAAGTCAAAAGCCAAAAGCCAAATGGCCAAAGTAGAACAACTTATGCATGATGAGGTCAGAACACAAATGGCCAACAGGCAGAATACAAATGGCCATGAAACCCAAGTCAATGGCCAAAGAATGCAGACCACGGTACTCAGGAGTCAATGAACACGCACGTGATGCCAGAAATTCAAACAAGTTGTTTTGTCTAATGAGCCAAAATACTTCAAAAAAACCTCCCCTTGAGCCTGAAACCCCCTTGGTTTGCATCCTTTTTAATTTTATTTTCTTTTCTTTTCTAATTCTTTTTTAATTGTTTTAATTGTTTTTTTCACCATAAAATAATTTTCTATAATAAAAACAGAAAAATAAAAAACTAAAAATATATTTAATTATTATTATTTCACCATTAATTTATTTTGTAAATAAATGTTAAATAATTAATTTAGTTAAATTAGGTTTTAAAACTTAAATCTTTTTCTTAACAAATTAAAATATGTAGAAATTAGGGTTTTTAACTTTTCATCATTTTCTTAATAAATAATTTTTTTTCTTATTATCATTATTATTAATTATTAAATATTTTTGTAAATAAACATGTACATTAAATATTTAGTAAATTAGGTTAAACTTGAATGTTTTTTCATTAATAATTAAAAACAACTTAGAATTAGGGTTTCTCTTCAATTTTAATTTCTTTATTTCATAAATACAAAAAAACCTAAAAAAAAAACATTTCTTTTCTTTTAATAAAATAATTAATTAACTCTTAATTCAGTTTAATTTCAAAAGGGTTCAACGCCCTCGGACGTTCAATTTTAATTCTTTCGCGCATTTATTCTTATTTCCTTTGTGAATATTATGTAACTGTTCAAGCCATGTAATAGTAACTAGGTTTTACTTTCCGCATTTTTATTAAAACGGGTCTTTGTAATTTGGCGATGTATAGACCCGCGCCTTGTAATAGCGTAGGATTTATCTTTCCGCATTTAAATTTCCGCACTTTTAAATTCTAATTGCATGAAAGAATGTATGGCTAATTAAAAACAATGCGTAGCTCACCATGTCATGATCAAAGATAATTGCTAAACATGGAAATAACACACAAATTCACACACCACTTCTAGGGTACGCCTCACTGTTGCCTTGCCTTCGAAACGTGGTCGTCGAGTATAGGACGTTTTAGTAAGTCCTTATGTCCATGACATGATCCAGTTGCCTCGGAATTAAAAAGGATCAATGGAATAAGGGTAGCTTCTAAGGTGTCCTACTGTTGCTCTGGTGACCACACTGTCCCTAAACTCGAATTGACCCGAACACCTCCAACGGTGGTGCTACCTATCTCTCAATGGTGGGATGGCACTACCTTAAGGACTTCTACACAGCCTAATTCCTTAGGGTAGGTAGATGACTCATAGATACTTGCTCTATTCAAAAACAAATCAAAAAACTCTTTTCACACCGACACTTTCAAAAGACTTTCAAAACAATTTTTCAAACACTCTTGAGGACAGATACAAGAGTCACTCAGAAATCTTTAAACGAAACTTTTTCAAACCCACTCACACTTGAAAAGCAAACACTTTTGAAAACACAATGAGTAAGTATCTAAGAGCCCATGGATAACCATGGATAGAAAGGGTGCTAACACCTTCCCTTTCTATAAATCTACCTCCCGAACCGAGAAACTATCTCATAAGGAATTTTGATGTGCTTTTGTCCTGTCCATATTGGAGAAAATAAAAGACGGTGGCGACTCTTGCTTCCGCGACATTTCGCGAACCAGCTTTAAACAGTCAGTTCCAGATCCACCGATCACACACCGTATCGATAGATCAGGTTATGCCGAATGAACCGTGCCACGATGTTCTTGGTTACAGTAGCAAATGAAGTTGCTTCAACCCACTTCGTAAAGTAATCAATTGCTATCGGGATGAAATGATGCCCGTTGGATGTCGTAGGTCTGATCTCGCCGATCATATCAATGCCCCACATTACAAAAGGCCAAGGTGCCGTCAAGATGTTTAGAGGAACTGGAGGTATGTGCACCTTATCAGCATAGACCTGGCACTTGTGACATGTCCGAGAATGCTGATAACAGTCAGCTTCCATTGTGGACCAGTAATATCCTGCCCGAAGGATTTTCTTTTCCATGGTATGTCCGCTGGAATGAGTTCCGAAAGTACCTTCATGTAGATCTGCCATGATCCTTTCTGCTTCAATCTTATCCACACAGCGTAGTAAGGTCGAATCATGGTTACGTTTGTAAAGAATGCCATTGCTGATGAAGAACTTTGCCGCGAACCTTCTCAGAAACTTCTTGTTATTAACAGATGCACCTTCGGGGTATTCTTGAGCTTCAAGGTACCTCTTCACCTCATGGTACCAGGACTTTTTTGTTACCTCTTCAGTCTCAAGATCACAGTAATGTGCAGGCTCGTCCAATTTTCCAATAATGATCCGGGGAGCCTCGTTGTCCCACTTGACTTTGAAAATAGAAGACATCGTAGTTAACGCGTCCGCTAACTGATTCTCCTCTCTAGGAAAGTGTTCAAAGGTTATCTCCTCGAAATGGGGAAGCAACGTCAATACATACTCCTTGTAAGGAATAAGATTTGGGTGTTTCGTATCCCACTCGTCTTTGATCTGACTGATCACGAGAGCGGAATCTCCAAAGACACTTAGAAACTTAATCCTTAGGTCAATTGCAGCTCGAAGACCCATGATGCTCGAAGACCCATGTTGTTGGTGCAGTTGAAACATAGTCGGGCGGTAAACGGAGTATGAGAGCCTTTAGGAGATATGATCACGGCGCCAATGCCATTACCCAAAGCGTTCGAAGCTCCATCAAAGTACATAGACCATTGGGATCCTTCCTCAGGTCCTTCATCCGGTCCAGGTATCTCACAATCAGTCACTACCATGATATTCTCATCCGGAAATTCAAAGTTCATAGAATGGTAATCATCCACTGCCTGATGTGCCAAATGGTTTGCCAATAGGCTTCCCTTGATTGCTTTTTGAGTTGTGTACTGGATATCATACTCAGTCAGGATCATCTGCCATCTTGCTATTCTTCCGGATAAGGCCGGCTTCTCGAAGATATACTTGATTGGATCCATCTTTGATATCAATAGAGTAGTGTGATTCAACATATACTATCTCAGCCGGCGAGCAGCCCATGCCAAAGCGCAACAAGTTTTCTCAAGCAGTGAGTATCGGGTCTCATAGTCGGTAAACTTTTTGCTAAGTTAATAAATAGCATGCTCTTTTCGGCCAGACTCGTCATGCTGCCCCAGCACACACCCCATTGAGTTGTCAAGTACTGTCAAATATAAGATTAGAGGTCTCCCTTCCACTGGTGGCATTAGGATGGGTGGCTCCTGGAGATACTCTTTGATTCTTTCAAAAGCGGCCTGGCATTCATCGTTCCAACGTACTACCTGATCTTTCTTCAGTAGCTTGAAGATTGGTTCACAAGTAGTAGTCAGGTGAGAGATGAATCGGGCAATGTAGTTCAGTCGTCCCAGAAAGCCTCTGACCTCTTTCTCTATCTTGGGAGTTGGCATCTCTTGTATAGCTTTCACTTTGGTAGGGTCCACTTGAATACCTTTGTCACTCACGACGAAACCCAGTAGTTTGCCAGACCTCACCCCGAAGGTGCACTTGTTCGGGTTCAATCTCATCTTGTACAACTTCAACCTGTCAAACAGCTTCTGTAGATGGTCAAGGTGTTCTTCCTCAGTCTGGGACCTTGCAATCATATCATCGACGTATACTTCAATCTCATGATGGATCATGTCATGAAATAAAGAAACCATGGCACGCTGTGATCGGTGGGAATGAGAACTGACTATTTTTGGAATGCTGGTTCGCGTTTGTGTTTGTTTTCGCAAAATGTCGCGGTAAGCAAGAGTCACCACCGTCTTTTATTTTATCCAACAAGGAAAGGACAAAAGCATAGAAAAATTCCTTTTCGAGATGTTTCTCAGGTTCGGGAGGTAGATTATAGAAAGGGAAGGAGTTAGCACCCTTTCTATCTGTGGTTATCCACGGGCTCTTAGGTACTTGCTCACTATGTTTTCAAAAGTTTGCTTTTCTTTGTGTTTGTGGGTTTTGAAAAGAGTTTTGTTTTTGAAGATAGTGTAAGTGCGAAAAGTTTTATTTTGTTTTTAAAATGAGCAAGTACTTAAGAACCTCTACCTACTCAAAAAGGAACTAAACTGTGCAAATGTCCTTTAGACAGTGCTATCCCACTATTGAGGAGTAGGTAGCACCGTCGTTGGAGTTTTCGGGTCAACTCGATTTAAGGGACGTGTGGTCACTAAAGCAATGTTAGGACGCCTTAGTGGTAACTCTAATGTATCAGATCATTTTTATCGAGGCAACTTTGATCTTTGGACAGAAGGACTACCTCTAAAACATCCTATACTTAATGACCACATTTGAGGCAACCAAGTGAGGTGTACCCTAGGAGTGGCATGTGCAAGTGTGTCAATTTTCAGTTTATATCATCTTTGTATTTTTAGGTGTTCTACCATTTGTTTTTAGATCTTGTCATACAATCCTAGTTAGCATACATCCGAGCAGTTAATATATATACAGGAATTTAAAGTGCGGAAATTGTAAATCCTACGATATTACAAGGCTTTGGGGAGGGGGATTATTTACATGTCCAAAATTGGGGGAATAATAAGCAGTTACAATAAAATAAACGCGCGTGAATCTTAAAAATCCTAAGCATATGATCTTTTTGTTGTTTTATTTTATTTTTGGGAAAATGCTAAATGTTCAATTAAGTCAAATTTAATTAATTAAAAAAATGATTAAAATTAACTCTAAAACATACCTAATTTTTTTGCATTTTTGTGTTTATGAAAAGGATTGAATTCAAATAAATCCTAAGTCTACTGATTTTAAAATTGAAGAAAATAAGTTAAAATAATTAACTAAATTAAATCCTAATTCTAAGTTATTTATTTTTATGATTTTTATGTTGATTAAAAAAAACTAAAAGAAATAAACAAAGACAAAGTAAACAAAGTACAAATGGGTCAGGCAGCAAAACAAGAAAAAAATATAATTCTGGAGGTCTGGGTCGAAAGAGGTGCAGGCTGTCTTTCGACCCAGTGAAGAGTCTTGATCGAAGGTGCATGAGGGGCTGCACTCTGAGGGTATTCGATCTGGACATGTCATCCTTCGATATGGAAGTCCTGGGTCCAGTTCGAAGCTAAGCTGCTGAGCTTCGAAACTCTGAACAGGATCCTGAGAATATATTTCCTGCAAAAATGAAACACATGTTAAAGGTCCAGGGGGGATTTTACCCCCAGGTTCGAATCTCCCCCTTTATTCGCACCTGCTGAATCTGGGTCTGGGTTTGTTTTATCCTGGGATTCGAAGGAGAAACTCAGATTGTGCTCAAGCAATGGCACAATCTCATCTCTGCGTTGTAGCTTATATGTGGCACATTAAATCATTCACAAAAAACAGTAACAATATGAATATGCAATCAAAATGAATTTAAAAATGAATTTGAAATTAGATTTTTTTTACCAAACAAAGTTGCTTCGATCTGTAGTTATGAGGGTGGAGGTGTTCGCTGGGTGGCAGCTTTGGCTTGTGCATGGATTGGGTATGGCTTCCTGGAAGTGCTGATGACTTTTGGCAGCATATCTCCAAGTTCTCTATTTTTCTGTATATTTTCGTGTGTCTTTGCAACATTTGTGATTTCTTTATATAGAGGGGGTGGAGGGGACAGGAAGACAAAGGTTTAAATGACTTTGATTATGTGTTTGACAGCCATGAATGAGAATTTGTAACGTTGATTATGTGTTTGAAAGCCATGAATGAGAGTTTGTAACGTTGGCTAAACACATGGGATCTTGTCCCTTTTTGAATTTTGAATGATATGTAACTGGCCTTCGAATGCTCCCTTTCGAATGGGCTGATGACCTCCTTCGAATGCTCCCTTTCGAATGGGCTGATGGCCTCCTTCGAATGCTTTCCAAAGCTTCTTCGAATGGACCTTTTTGGAATTCCAATCGAAGGACACTGTTATAATGCCAATCTAAGTACTTGTCCATAATGTCAATTGAAAGGCTCCTTCAGAATACCAATCGAAGGGTCTTTCAGAATGCCAATCGAAAGCCTTGACATAATGCCAATCGAAATGCTTGTCCATAATGCCAATCGAAGAGCTTAACAGAATGCCAATCGAAAGGCTCCTTTAGAACACCAATCGAAGGGTCTTTCAGAATGCCAATGGAAATGTGCTTAAAGCACCACTCAAAAATTTTCCTTTTCCTTAGGCAAGAGTTTGTGATCAATCATGCAGGGGGAAGACTTTGGGAAACATGAGAGGGCCAATTTTGGGGTACAACAGTTGCCCCTGTTCAATCTTCTTAAACCTGAGGATGTAGATTGGCTTGCGTGCCTTTCGTGATCCAAAGGTGGAAGATGATTGAACACTAGAGTGCCCAGAAATTTGCACTCGCATGGTGTAGTATCAGCATTGTGATGTTAGGAATGGGCTTACAGATGCCATTTGGAGATTGTTGGTAGGAGGATGGGCTTATAGATGCCATCTGCAGGAGTGTCTATCGCATAAGAGATTCCATAGCGAGAACTTGCATACCTGTTGTTGTAGAAGCTTCCACTGGGGAAGTCTAAATTTGTTGAGATTTAGGAACCTGCTTGTACTCCAACTGAGAGAATGCTTCAGCTGAGTTTTAGGAATCTGTCCATAATTCAATTGGGGGGAAACATCTTCATCAAGATCTAGGAACTGTCTCGTGCCCACCGGGAGTATACCGTTGAGGTTATAGAACTTGTCCACACTATGACGGAGGAAAACATCAATATCTAGGAACTGACTCGTGCTCAATGGAGTATACCGTTGAGGTTATAGTACTCGTCCACACTATGACGGAGGAAAACATCAAGATCTAGGAACTGACTCGTGCTCAATGGAGTATACCGTTGAGGTTATAGTACTCGTCCATACTATGACGTAGGGAAACATCTTCATCAAGATCTGGGAACTGTCTCGTGCCCACCGGGAGTATACCGTTGAGGTTATAGAACTTGTCCACACTATGACGGAGGAAAACATCAAGATCTAGGAACTGACTCGTGCTCAATGGAGTATACCGTTGAGGTTATAGTACTCGTCCACACTATGACATAGGGAAACATCTTCATCAAGATCTAGGAACTGTCTCGTGCCCACCGGGAGTATACCGTTGAGGTTATAGAACTCGTCCACAGTATCACGTAGGGAAACATCTTCATCAAGATCTAGGAACTTTCTCGTGCTCAATGGAGTAAACCGCCGAGGTTATAGAACTTGTCCACACTATGACGGAGGAGAACATCAAGATCTAGGAACTGACTTGTGCTCAATGGAGTATACCGTTGAGGTTATAGTACTCGTCCACACTATGACGTAGGGAAACATCTTCATCAAGATCTAGGAAATGTCTCGTGCTCAATGGAGTAAACCGCTGAGGTTATAGAACTTGTCCACACTATGACGGAGGAGACTGTCGAGATTGAGAACCTTATCTGAAATTCAACCGACGATAATTCAATTGAGATTTAAGAACTGGTCAGATCTTCGACTAAGCTGAGAACTTTAACTGTATCTTTCCTGAAAGGTAAAGGTCAGTCATATGCAATGCATGATATGGATCAGGAAATGATGTTCTCAAAATAGATGAGATTGTATTCGTATGATGCGTAATGCATGTCTCATGATGTATGGGAATGTGATGTTTTAGCTGGGGAACATAAATCCCGGAGCTGCTGGCGAATAGAGTTGAGTTCTTCGTTTCCGCTGGGGATGATGAACGAAGATGATTGTGAGAATAGACCTGCAGGAGAAAAGAACTCCGTTGGGGAATAAACTTGATGAAGAGATTACTCTGGGGGGAAATACTCTGTGGGGGAGAGATGTTCTGCTGATGATTTTAATGATAACTCCGCTGGGGATTCTGTTGATAAGCTTTGTTGGGGATTTTGATGATGACCTTCGCTAGGGATTGATTACCGTTGCTGGTGATATTGAACCTGTTGAGGATAGAAGTTCTGCTGGGGGAAAGAAAGAACTTTGCTGGGGATAATCTTTCCGTTGCAACTTGCTGAGGATAACCCAGTTAGACTCTTGTGAGGATAATATTCTGAATTTGGCTGAGGAGATGCATTTGTATTCTGCAGGGGACAAGCTTCCAGGAACTACTGGGTAAGATGACTCAACTCCGTTGGGGAAGCTTTTTTAGACTGTGCTAGGGGAAATGGCTATACTAGGGGTATCTTGTATTTCTCCGGGAAACATTCTTATACTCTGTTGAGGAATATTAAGACTGCCAGGAATGCTCTTACGCTTGCTGGAGAATGTCTTTATACTCCGTTGGAATATTAAGACCTTCTGAGGATACCCGACCTTTTCAGGGCTGATGGTAAACCAAATCTGCTTGGGGAGAGTATTGCCGACTCGTCCGTAGTTGCAAGTTTTAGCTGAGAGAGCTATCATTACTGTCTTATCCTGTAGGGAGGGAAGGTATCTTAGCCATATTCTTCAGCTGAATATATACCTTGGTACCTGGTGGACAGAGCAACTAGACCGCTCAGACAATTCTTATTGCCCCTACTTCTGATATCACCCGTAATTTGTCTTTTGTTTCACATGTAAATATTTATGAGCAGCAATTAATTTCAAATGCATATATCAAAAATGAACATTGGACGTTCTTTGCAAAACAAAACAGATAAAGGAAAAACAATTTGAAATTTGTTTAAAAATGAATTTGTATTGACTTTGAAGTTTGGCCTGTAAATAGGCGTTTTGTATAAGAGGCTGACGTCCTAGTAAGAGAACGCTGCCGAACAAATAGAATTTATATAATTTGTGAAAACAAAACAGCTACGTGAATAGTCCCACTGGGTTCCAACTCTGCTATTTCCTTTATATCTTCAAGCATCTAATCACTTTGCTACTTAGTTGAAGATGAATCTGATTGACTGGTGTCATCCGAGCCTGATAGTTGATACCGAAGTCCGGATGCGAGGTGATCCATAGTGTTACGCTTTAATCCCTAACTTTTGCCTGGACCACCCTTTCGGGTTTTCAGTCAACCGGGATACCCATTTTTGCCCAAGCCGCCTTTTCAGGTTTTCGACTTGCCGGGTCGACAGATTTTTTTATTTTCATCCCTTATTTTTGCCCGAACCCTTTTGGTTCGCCGGGAAGCCCTTATTTTTGCCTAGGCCAGTCAACCTAGCGGGTCTTTGATTATGCGTAGTATCTTTTTACTATGTCTGCATTGACGGGGTGAGGAAGGTCGTCACCATCCATGGTGGTCAGAATCATCGCTCCTCCTGAGAAGATGGTTTTAACCACAAATGGCCCTTCGTAAGTAGGGGTCCATTTGCCCCTGGGATCACCTTGAGGTAGAATGATGCGCTTGATTACCAGGTCCCTAACTTGATACTCTTGTCGTCTGACTTTCTTGTTAAATGCCTTGATCATTCGTTTTTGGTACGTCTGACCATGACAAATAGCAGTAAGTCTCTTTTCGTCAATTAGATTCAATTGATCAAGCCGGGTCTGAATCCATTCGTCTTCGCTCAAACCTGCATCCTTCATGATCCGAAGAGAGGGTATCTGAACTTCAATGGGCAAGATTGCCTCCATGCCATAAACCAAGAAATAGGGTGTTTCCCCTGTTGACGTCCGTGCTGAGGTACGGTACCCATGAAGAGCAAATGGTAACATCTCGTGCCAGTCTTTGTATGTCATTGTCATCTTCTGCACAATCTTCTTAATGTTCTTATTTGCTGCTTCAACAACCCCATTCATCTTCGGCCGGTAGGGAGAAGACTTATGATGTTGTATCTTGAATTGCTCGCAGAGCTCAGTGATCATTTTGTTGTTAAGATTGGTACCATTGTCCGTAATGATCCTTTCTGGTACGCCGTATCGACAGATCAGGTTGTGCCGAATGAACTGTGCCACGACGTTCTTGGTTACCGTAGCAAAGGAAGCTGCTTCAACCCACTTCGTAAAGTAATCAATCGCTACCAGGATGAAACGATGCCCGTTGGATTCCGTAGGTCTGATCTCGGCGATCATGTCAATGCCCCACATTGCGAAAGGCCAAGGTGTTGCCAAGACATTTAGAGGAACAGGAGGTATGTGCACCTTATCAGCATAAACCTGGCACTTGTGACATGTCTGAGAATGCTGATGACAGTCGGCTTCCATTGTGGACCAGTAGTATCCTGCCCGAAGGATTTTCTTTGCCATGGTATGTCCACTGGAATGAGTTCCGAAAGTACCTTCATGTAGCTCTGCCATGATCCTTTCTGCTTCAATCTTATCCACACAATGCAGTAAGGTTGAATCATGATTACGTTTGTAAATAATCCCATTACTGATGATGAACTTTGCCGCGAACCTTCTCAGAAACTTCTTGTCATTAACAGATGCACCCTCGGGGTATTCTTGAGCTTCAAGGTACCTCTTCACTTCATGATACCAAGATTTTTCTGTTACCTCTTCGGTCTCAAGATCACAGCAATGTGAAGGTTCGTCCAATTTCCAAATAATGATCTGGGGAGCCTCGTTGTCCCACTTGAATTTGAACATAGAAGACATCGTAGCTAGCGCGTCCGCCAACTGATTCTCCTCTCTTGGGAAGTGTTCAAAGGTTATCTCCTCGAAATGGGGAAGCAACGTCAATACATACTCCTTGTAAGGAATAAGATTTGGGTGTTTCGTATCCCACTCTCCTTTGATCTGACTGATCACGAGAGCGGAATCTCCAAAGACACTCAAAAACTTAATCCTTAGGTCAATTGCAGCTCGAAGACCCATAATGCATGCTTCATACTCCGTCATGTTGTTGGTGCAGTTGAAACACAGTCGGGCGGTAAACGGAGTATGAGAGCCTTTAGGGGATATGATCACAGCGCCAATGCAATTACCCAAAGCGTTTGAAGCTCCATCAAAATGCATAGACCATCGGGATCCTTCCTCAGGTCCTTCATCCGGTCCAGGTGTCTCACAATCAGTCACTACCATGATATTCTCGTCCGGAAATTCAAAGTTCATAGACTGGTAATCATCCACTGCCTGATGTGCCAAATGGTTTTCCAATACACTTCCCTTGATTTCTTTTTGAGTCGTGTACTGGATGTCATATTCAATCAAGATCATCTGCCATCTTGCTATTCTTCCAGACAAGGCAGGCTTTTCGAAGATATACTTGATTGGATCCATCTTTGAAATCAACAAAGTAGTGTGAGTCAACATATACTGTCTCAGCCGGTGAGCAACCCATGCCAAAGCGCAGCAAGTTTTCTCGAGTAGTGAGTATCGGGTCTCACAGTCGGTAAACTTTTTGCTAAGGTAATAAATGGCATGCTCTTTTCGGCCCGACTCGCCATGCTGCCCCAGCACACACCCTATTGAGTTGTCAAGTACTATCAAGTATAAAATCAAAGGTCTCCCGTCAACTGGTGGCATAAGAATAGGTGGATCCTGGAGATACTCTTTGATTCTTTCGAAAGTGGCCTGACACTCATCGTTCCAACGTACTGCTTGATCTTTCTTCAGTAGCTTGAAGATTGGCTCACAAGTAGCAGTGAGGTGCGCGATGAATTGGGCAATATAGTTCAGATGTCCTAGAAAGCCTCTGACCTCTTTCTCTGTCTTGGGAGCTGGCATCTCTTGTATATCTTTCACCTTGGCAGGGTCCACTTGAATACCTTTGTCGTTTACGACGAAACCCAGCAGTTTACCAGACCGTACCCCGAAGGTGCATTTGTTTGGGTTAAATCTCAGCTTATATAACTTCAACCTGTCAAACAGCTTCTGTAGATTGTCAAGGTGTTCCTCTTCAGTTTGGGACCTTGCAATCATATCGTCAACGTATACTTCAATCTCATGATGGATCATGTCATGAAATAAAGCAACCATGGCACGCTGATATGTTGCCCCAGCATTCTTCAACCCAAAAGGCATGACCTTGTAACAAAAGGTCCCCCACTGGGTAACGAAAGTGGTCTTTTCCATGTCTTCAGGAGCCATTTTGATTTGATTATAACCGGAAAAACCATCCATAAAGGAGAATACCTTGTGCTGAGCAGTATTGTCAACCAGAACGTCGATGTGAGGTAGAGGGAAGTCATCCTTAGGGCTTGCCCTGTTAAAATCCCTGTAGTCAACATACATTAGGACCTTACCATCCTTCTTCGGTACTGGAACCACATTGGCAACCCACTGAGGGTAATAAGTTACTTCTAGAAAACCAGCGTCAAACTGTTTCATAACTTCGGCCTTGATTTTCTTGGACATCTCTGGATGCATACGGCGAACCTTCTATTTTACTGGAGGACAGTCTTCCTTCGTAGGCAGGCGATGAACCACAATGTCGGTATCCAACCCAGGCATATCTTCGTAAGACCAGGCAAAGATTTCCACGTAGTCATGCAGCATCTGAATCAACCGCTGTTTCACACTAAGCTCCAGATTTGCACCGATCTTGACTTCCTTTTTGTCTGTCTCAGTACCCAGATTCACTGTTTCTACTAGCTCTTCATGTGGCTGAATGGCCCTCTCTTCCTGGAGTAGCAGTCTTGCAAGCTCACCAGGCACTTCACAATCATCTTCACCTTCGTCTTCGGCTAAGTTGATCGGATTTTCGAAGTCATAACTGGCAGTAGCAGAGTCGTTACCAGTGAGATCCAGAGTGGATTGGGACCTGTATATGTGAGTGTGTGTAAAATAGCTGTTTTACAATAGGTAATAAAGAAAGACAAGGAGCACAAAATTTGAAATGCGAAAACGTCCAATGCTTTTATTAATGATATATGAAAATGTCATACAAAAGCCCTCACAAATGAAGCCACGGTGCCCCGGGTAAGACACCGGGCCATAAAGTTTCAAAACATTGTCTGTTACAAATTCGAAACAAAAAGCTCATTACTGAGTAATAAAAGTAATAGGGATGAAATCCTTTGTTGTCCAGTTGTTTGGTCCACCGTTGGTCGTAGGATAGATCCAGCTGTCGAATTCAGACTCCTCCACGTCATCTTCGATGGCATTTACTCCCGAGTTGCTGATGAACACAAGAGGTCTTCCAATCCTTGCACTTCGAGCAGCCCTCTGAGCTTCTGTAGTGAAACCTAAACCGAATTTTTTAGTCTTCTGAGTGAAATCAGGAAGTCGGCCCCATTTTGCATACTCACCCTTCTCAATAACAGCCCGGGCATCCTTTAAGGAAGCCATCTTCATGGGAGAATCTTCCATCACAGTCTCAGCTGACGCAAGTGTCCGAGGAACCTCTTCAAAGTGCTGAAATGGGGTCTCAATGAACTCCCCATCCATCTCTACATACCGGAACGAGTTGAGGTGGCTGACCATGTACTCCTCCTCCCCTTGTACTATCACAATCTTCCCTCTGACCGGGTACTTCAACTTCTGGTGGAGCGTTGAGGTTACGGCTCCAGGTTTGTGGATCCACGGACGACCCAGCAAACAAGAATAGGATGGCCGAATGTCCATCACATAGAATGTAGAATTGAAGACCTGAGAACCAACTTTGATTGGAATATCAACCTCACCATGCACCATCTTCTTAGACCCATCAAAGGCCCGGATAACAATGTTACTCGGCTTTAGCTCCAAACCTTCGCAATCCAGCCTGTCTAGAGCTTTCTTGGGCAAGACGTTCAACGAGGAACCAGTGTCAACCAACACATGTGCAAGAGTAGTGCCCCTGCATTCAATGGAGACATGCAGGGCATCATTATGGTTCTTCCCTTTAGCAGTTAGATCAGCGTCGGAGAAACCCAAACCATTATCAGCAGTTAAATTGGCTATACAATCGGTAAATTGATCAGCTGACGTCTCTTGTGGCACGTGGGCCGTATTTAGGAAGGTAATCAGAGCCTTGGCATGGGCCTCTGAACACAACAGCAGTGATAACATAGAAATATTGGATGGGGTTTGCCCCAGTTGCTCAACTACATTATAATCACTCTTCTTAATAATCTTCAGAATCTCTTCCATCTCCTGTTTGGAAGCTTCAACAGTGATTGTCTTTGGTGCCTCCGTCTGGGCAGGCATATCAGTGGTGATCCCTTTGCCCCGAACGTCAGAAGACTCGGCGACAGGGGGAAGGACATGAATTTGATCAAGAACAGCAGTAGGTGCACTTGCAGGCTTAAATACAATAGGTCTTCGGATAGTTGGTGGAGCAATATCAGGTGAGAAAAGTCTACCGCTGCGGGTGACTTTAGCAGGTCCTGTAACGTTGCTGAGGCCGGTATCAGCACTGAACTCTTGCTTAACTCCAAGAACATAAACATCTGCCCCATAGTGCCAAGGAATAACTTTGTCAGATGTATAGGGGATGGGCCCCAGAATAGTGATGATTATAGGTGCGGTCTTCGGAACAAATGTAATTCTAACAGGCGTCCTCGAGGGAGCCTTGGAAGAATTGTCGAAAATGGTAATGATGGAAACTTCTTCAGAATGAACGGGTGGAACAACAGTCTTCTCAAACAGAATCTCTTTACTATCCATCAGGTTTTGGATACCTGACTTCAGAGATAGGCAACTAGTAGGCAAAGCATAACACATATGGCAACCTTCACCACAACCCGGAAATAAACCGGCTAGCAATAGGTTCTTCTTGATAGTCATCAGAGGGGTAACAACATCATCCACAGACACTACAAACAAGTCTTCCTCTACAGCATTCACTCCATGACTGGGCATGGGAGCAGTTACAACATTAGGCCTCTCGTGCGCCTCGAACTCAACCTCCTTTGCATCAATTAAGTCTTGCACCTTGTTCTTCAAAACCCAACAATCGTCTGTATTATGCCCCGGGCTATTAGAGTGAAAAGCGCATCGGGCATTAGGGTTATACCTTGGTGACATTGTATTTGGATTCTTTGGAGCTTCTTTTAGGGTCACCAGATTGGTCTTCAGCAATTGTTGCAGAATCTGAGACAAAGTCATGCTGAGACGAGTGAATTGCCTTCGAGGTCTCTCGTCCCTTTGTTGGTTGTGATGCTGAGGAGCACCGGTAGGTTTTGAGATAATAACCGCATTGACAGCTTGGCGGTGTTCAGGTATGTTTTGTCTTCTTGAACTGTACACAGCACTGGACTCTTTCTTAAACGGTCTCTTCTCGGTGCTCGATGAGGCACCCTTCTGTATCTTCCCAGCCTTAATGCCAACTTCAATCCTCTCACCAATCAAGATAAGGTCTGTAAACCCAGCTGAAGAGCTTCCAATCAAATGGTTAAAGAATGGACCGGACAGGGTCCCCAAAAACATATCAACAAGTTCACGATCAGCTAAAGGTGGTTGCACCCTTCCGGCAAGGTCTCTCCATTTTTGAGCATACTCTTTAAATCCTTCACCCGTCCCTATTGACATACCCTGGAGTTGGGTACGCGTAGGAGCAAGGTCGGAATTATACTGATAATGCCTAAAGAATGCAGCAGCCAAATCCTCCCAGCCGCGGATACTGGCTCCGTCCAACTGATAGAACCACTCAAGCTGAGTCCCTGAGAGATTGTCTTAAAAGAAATGGATCCGTAAGTTCTTATCAGTAGTGTAAGGTTGGATCTTCCTCACATATGACCGGAGGTGCAGCTTTGGACAGGAAGCTCCGTCATACTTGGCAAACGCAGGTGCCTTGAACTTATGGGGAATCACCACCCCAGATGATAAACCCAAATCTCCGAAGTCCAGACCAGGCACCTTCTGTACTTCCATAGCATTCAAATGGTCTTCCAGCTATTTGTACTTATCCTCAGCAGGAGGATACTGTTCTTCATCATAGTCCGTCTCGTTGTCGGAGACCATAGGGCTAGGAGCCCTCCTTTCTTATGGATTGTCTTTCTCTCCAAACGGGGTGGCCAGATCAATTTCATTCTGCAGCCCGTTTCCAAAACTGCGTCCGGTGTTGAATAGGATGGTCCTCTTCTTCTTCTTCTTTTTCTCTTTCAGAATTAGGGTCTTCAGGTCCTGCTGACCCTTAGCTAGGCTCATGACCAACTCTTGAAATTGGGCATTCTGGGCCTGGAGGGCCTTGATAGCTTGCTCAGTGGAAGGTTCAGCAGACATGATGATTGCTGAAATAAACAACGAAGAAGATAAGAGACCTGTAAAAGGGTACCTGTTATGCATATGATGAATGGTATGCTATTTATGTAATGCATTCAATGGTTCAAAAATTCAAGTTTGTTGCAGACAAAAAGAACACACATCATACTAAGAAGAAGTTTGTTAGTACATAAGTGCCCTGTGGGCGAAATATTACAAAATTCTTAATGTAAAAAGACATTGTGCATCCTTTTGGGAGCGATGTAAGTGTTGAGGGTATTTTCCTCGTGAAGTCGGCGGGTAAGCTCCAAAACCTTCTTTTCACTGGCATAAAAGCTGACTTCAAAAGTATTCCGCTCTTCCTTGAGTTGGATCCAACTCTTTTGCATTTCTTCCCATGATGTTGGCATGTCAGGATGTAGGATGGCGTATGGAACCTCTCCTTCCATAACAGGCTCTTTGATCAAGGGGAGAATGTGAGGATATGGCATCATAAGATTCTGGGAGCGGGTTCGTACCCACTTGAGGTAAGGCTCAAGGGGGATGGAATTCTTGTGCCCCAGTGTCTTACTATCCACCTTTTTAGGCATCCTCCAAGCTCTGATGAACCTTTGTCGAATCCCTTGTGCATCATTGTCAAAGTCAAAAACTAGGTCAGGAATCAGCATGTCATGAGGGCCATCCCTCCGAGCATATCCAAATTGTCTCAAGGCTAGACAGGGGTTGTAGGTAATGCCTCCCCTAATTCCAAGTAAAGGAACATTAGGAAATTCTCCACAACGATCAATGATGCTGACATTTTCTCTGGATCGAGAACACCAATGTACATCAGAATGTGTGAGGGTCATCAATCGTTGTGACCATCTTAAACCCTGCTCATTCTTCAAAACTGATTGTGGGAGGTGAGAAATAAACCACCTTTCTAGGAGAGGAGTACAGCACATGAGAACACCTCTTTTCCTCATTGTTCGTGTGTAAAATGAGTGGAGGATGTCCCCAAGCAATGTAGGTATGGGATTCCTGGATATGAAAATCTTGATAGCATTCACATCTATAAGTTGATCAGGATTTGGGAACAAAACCAACCCATAGATAAGGAGTGCCACAATATCTTCAAAGGCTTATAGATCAAGAGAATTCCAGCATTCTCGTGCCTTCTCAGACAGAAACTTTGCCAAGAATCCTTTGATACCACTTTTGGTTTCCCAATGCCCCTTGATGTCGGATGGTTGCAAGCGTAATGCTTGAGAAACATCTTCAAGTTTTGGTTCCTTTTCCGTACCGTTGTAGGGTAGTTGACTAAGAATAGGAATTCTCAGGAGTTAAGAAAATTCCTCCAAAGTAGGCACCAATTGATAATCAGGGAATGTGAAACAGTGGTGTAGGGGGTCAAAGAACTGGAAGAGAACTTTCATCATGTCTTCTTCAATGTTGGTGTTGACCAAGCTGAGGAGTCTACCATGTCTTTCACTGAAGAGAGAATTCTCGGGAATCCTGGATGTAAGCTCCTTGAGTTGAAGAGGGATCCTTAAAAGGTTGACTTGAATTGTTTTCCTGCGGAGAGACTCCATGTCCTGCAAAACAAGAACAAAGATGAAGATCTAAACCCTTGAAATGGTTAGCAGATGCATATGATGCTTTATGATGTATGCAAAACACATGTACAAGCAAGTCACACAAAAACCCTAGTTTCAGGCTTGCAGGAGGTTTCATAGGTAAGTACCCTCTTGAGTTTAGTTGGCTCAAAACCTGTCCTATAAATAGTAACCGAGTTCTAAGGAGCTCAATATCATTGGATTGTTTTCTATGTTCATCGTTTCAGTTTATCCACATAACTGGCGACCAAAATATTCCAAGAAAACAATCCTCAATGAGTGTAGTATCGAGTATCTACCAACTTCGATTTGCACCAAAGTCAGTCATCTCACTACCCCTAAAAAAAGGCCAAGATGGTCAAGTAAGGTTCTAGGTCATTAGTGCTTATTGACATCACTCAGCGGCCCCGTATTCTCTTTGATTGACTCAAAGGCTACCGGTACTCACAAATATGTCGCACTAATATAGCTATTGCTTCAACCGTGTCGGTATACCCCGTACAGTTTCCATAACGTATTTCTATCTATGAATGTTTCCCAAATCCGGGTGGAGGATTTATAGAACTCCGATACAAGCCCACAATTAAAAGCATACAAAGCAATACATTTGAAAACACAAGTGATCTAGTCCTAAGGTACACCTCACTTATTGCTCCCCAGCAGAGTCGCCAGTTCTGTGATCGGTGGGAATGAGAACTGACTGTTTTTGGAATGCTGGTTCGTGTTTGCGTTTGTTTTCGCAAAATGTCGCGGTAAGCAAGAGTCGCCACTGTCTTTTATTTTATCCAACAAGGAAAGGACAAAAGCACAGAAAAATTCCTTTTCGAGATGTTTCTCGGGTTCGGGAGGTAGATTATAGAAAGGGAAGGTGTTAGCACCCTTTCTATCCGTGGTTATCCACGGGCTCTTAGGTACTTGCTCACTATGTTTTCAAAAGTTTGCTTTTCTTTGTGTTTGTGGGTTTTGAAAAGAGTTTTGTTTTTGAAGATAGTGTAAGTGCGAAAAGTTTTGTTTTGTTTTTAAAATGAGCAAGTACTTAAGAACCTCTACCTACTCAAAAAGGAACTAAACTGTGCAAATGTCCTTTAGACAGTGCTATCCCACTATTGAGGATTAGGTAGCACCGTCGTTGGAGTTTTCGGGTCAATTCGGTTTAAGGGACATGTGGTCACTAAAGCAATGTTAGGACGCCTTAGTGGTAACCATAATGTCTCAGATCATTTTTATCAAGGCAACCATTTCGAGGCAACTTTGATCTTTGGACAGAAGGACGATCTCTAAAACATCCTATACTTAATGACCACATTTGAGGCAACCAAGTGAGGTGTACCCTAGGAGTGGCATGTGCAAGTGTGTCAATTTTCAGTTTATATCATCTTTGTATTTTTAGGTGTTCTACCATTTATTTTTAGATCTTGTCATACAATCCTAGTTAGCATACATCTGAGCAGTTAATATATATACAGGAATTTAACGTACGGAAATTGTAAATCCTACGCTATTACAAGGCTTCGGGGAGGGGGATTATTTACATGTCCAAAATTGGGGGAATAATAAGCAGTTACAATAAAATAAACGCGCGTGAATCTTAAAAATCCTAAGCATATGATCTTTTTTTGTTTTATTTTATTTTTGGGAAAATGCTAAATGTTCAATTAAGTCAAATTTAATTAATTAAAAAAATGATTAAAATTAATTCTAAAACATACCTAATATTTTTTGCATTTTTGTGTTTATGAAAAGGATTGAATTCAAATAAATCCTAAGTCTACTGATTTTAAAATTGAAGAAAATAAGTTAAAATAATTAACTAAATTAAATCCTAATTCTAAGTTATTTATTTTTATGATTTTTATGTTAATTAAAAAAAACTAAAAGAAATAAACAAAGACAAAGTAAACAAAGCACAAATGGGTCAGGCAGCAAAACAAGAAAAAAAATATAATTCTGGAGGTCTGAGTCGAAAGAGATGCAGGCTGTCTTTCGACCCAGTGAAGAGTCTTGATCGAAGGTGCATGAGGGGATGCATTCTGAGGGTATTCGATCTGGACATGTCATCCTTCAATCTGGAAGTCCTGGGTCCAGTTCGAAGCTAAGCTGCTGAGCTTCGAAACTCTGAACAGGATCCTGAGAATATATTTCCTGCAAAAACGAAACACATGTTAAAGGTCCAAGGGGGATTTTACCCCCTGGTTCGAATCTCCCCCTTTATTCGCACCTGCTGAATCTGGGTCTGGGTTTGTTTTATCCTGGGATTCGAAGGAGAAACTCAGATTGTGCCCAAGCAATGGCACAATCTCATCTCAGCGCTGTAGCTTATATGTAGCACATTAAATCATTCACAAACAGCAGTAATAATATGAATATGCAATCAAAATGAATTTAAAAATGAATTTGAAATTAGATTTTTTTTACCAAACAGAGGTGCTTCGATCTGTAGTTCTGAGGGTGGAGGTGTTCGCTGGGTGGCAGCTTTGGCTTGTGCAAGGATTGGGTATGGCTCCCTGGAAGTGCTGATGACTTTTGGCAGCGTATCTCCAAGTTCTCCATTTTTCTGTATATTTTCGTGTGTCTTTGCAACATTTGTGATTTCTTTATATAGAGGGGATGGAGGGGACAGAAAGACAAAGGTTTAAATGACTTTGATTATGTGTTTGACAGCCATGGATGAGAATTTGTAACGTTGATTATGTGTTTGAAAGCCATGAATGAGAGTTTGTAACGTTGGCTAAACACATGGGATCTTGTCCCTTTTTGAATTTTGAATGATATGTAACTGGCCTTCGAATGCTCCCTTTCGAATGGGCTGATGACCTCCTTCGAATGCTCCCTTTCGAATGGGCTGATGGCCTCCTTCGAATGCTTTCCAAAGCTTCTTCGAATGGACCCTTTGAATGCTTCTTCAAATGGACCTTTTTGGAATTCCAATCGAAGGACACTGTTATAATGCCAATCGAAGTACTTGTCCATAATACCAATCGAAAGGCTCCTTCAGAATACCAATCAAAGGGTCTTTCAGAATTCCAATCAAAAGCCTTGACATAATGCCAATCGAAATGCTTGTCCATAATGCCAATCGAAGAGCTTAACAAAATGCCAATCGAAAGGCTCCTTTAGAACACCAATCGAAGGGTCTTTCAGAATGCCAATCGAAATGTGCTTAAAGCACCACTCAAAAATTTTCTTTTTCCTTAGGCAAGAGTTTGTGATCAACCATGCAGGGGGGAGACTTTGGGAAACATGAGAGGGCAAATTTTGGGGTACAAAACACGCTGATATGTTGCCCCAGCATTCTTCAATCCAAAAGGCATGACCTTGTAACAAAAGGTGCCCCACTGAGTAACAAAGGTCGTCTTCTCCATGTCTTCGGGAGCCATTTTAATTTGATTATATCCGGAGAAACCATCCATAAAGGAGAATACCTTGTGCTGAGCAGTATTGTCAACCAGAACGTCGATGTGAGGTAGAGGGAAGTCATCCTTAGGGCTTGCCCTGTTCAAATCCTTGTAGTCAACACACATTCGAACCTTACCATCCTTCTTTGGTAACGGAACCACATTGGCAACCCACTAAGGGTAAGAAGTCACTGCTAGAAAACCGGCGTCAAACTGTTTCATAACTTCAGCCTTGATTTTCTCAGACATCTCTGGACGCATTCGGCAAACCTTCTATTTTACGGGAGGACAGTCTTCCTTGGTAGGCAGACGATGAACCACAATGTCAATATCCAACCCAGGCATATCTTCGTAAGACCAGGCAAAGATCTCAACATAGTCATGCAGCATCTGAATCAACCGCTACTTCACACTAGGCTCTAGATTTGCACCTATCTTGACTTCCTTCTTGTCTGTCTCAGTACCCAGATTCACTATTTCCACCGGCTCTTCATGTGGCTGAATGGCCCTCTCTTCCTGGAGTAGCAGTCTTGCAAGTTCACCAGGCACTTCGCAATCATCTTCACCTTCGTCTTCGGCTAAGTTGATCAGATTTTTGAAGTCATAACTGGCAGTAGCAGAGTCATTACCAGTGAGATCCAGAGTGGATTGAGACCTGTATATGTGAGTGTGTGTAAAATAGCTGTTTAACAATATATAACAAAGAATAACAAGGAGCGCAAAATTTGAAATGCAAGAAAAGTCCAATGCTTTTATTAATGATATATGAAAATGGCACACAAAAGCCCTCACAAAATGAAGCCACGGTGCCCCGGGTAAGACACCGGGCCATAAAGTTTCCAAAACATTGTCTATTACAAATTCAAAACAAAGAGTTCATTATTGGGTAATAAAAGTAATAAGGATGAAGTCCTTTTCTTTCCAGTTGCTTGGTCCACCGCCGGTCGTAGGATAGATCCAGTTGTCGAATTCAGACTCCTCCACATCATCCTCAATGGCATTTACTCCCGAGTTGCTGATGAACACAGGAGGTCTTCCAATTCTTGCACTTCGAACAGCCCTTTGAGCTTCTGCAGTGAAACCCAAACCAAACTTGTTAGTCTTCTAAGTAAAATCAGGGAGTCGGCCATAATTTGCACACTCATCCTTCTCAATAACAGCCCGGGCATTCTTTAAGGAAGCCATCTTCATAGGAGAATCTTCAACCACAATCTCAACTGATGCTAGTGTCTGAGGAACTTCTTCAAAGTGCTGAAATGGGGTCTCAATGAACTCCCCATCCATCTCTACTTATCTGAACGAGTTAAGGTGGTTGACCATGTACTCTTCCTCCCCCTGAACTGTCACAATCTTCCCTCTGACTGGGTACTTCAGCTTCTGGTGGAGCGTTGAGGTTACGGCCCCAGCTTTATGGATCCATGGACGACCCAGCAAACAAGAATAGGATGGCCGAAAGTCCATCACGTGGAATATAGAATTGAAGACCTGAGAACCAACTTTAATTGGAATATCAACCTCACCATGCACCATCCTTTTAGACCCGTCAAAGGCCCTGACAATGATGTTACTTGGCTTTAGCTCCAACCCTTCGCAATCCAACCGGTCCAGAGCTTTCTTGGGCAAGACGTTCAATGAGGAACCAGTGTCAACCAATACATGTGCAAGAGTAGTGCCCATGCATTCAATGGAGACATGTAGGGCATCGTTATGATTTCCCCCTTGGCAGTCAAATCAGCGTCGGAGAAACCCTAACCATTATCAGCAGTTAAATTAGCCACACAATGGGTAAACTGATCAGCTGATGTCTCTTGTGGCACGTGGGCAGTCTTCAGGAAGGTAATCAGAGCCTTGGCATGGGCCTCTAAACATAACAACAGTGATAACATAGAAATCTTGGATGGGGTTTGCCCTAGTTGCTCAACTACATTATAATCACTCTTCTTAATAATCTTCAGAATCTCTTCCATCTCCTGTTTGGAAGCTTCAACAGTGATTGTCTTTGGCGCCTCCATCTGGGCAGGCATATCAGTGGTGATCCCTTTGCCCCGAGCGTCAGAAGACTCGGCGACAAGGGTAGGACTAGGGACTTGATCAGGAATGACAGTAGGTACACTTGCAGGTGTAATGACAACAGGTCTTCGGACAGTTGGTGGAGCAATATCAGGTGAGAAAAGTCTACCGCTGCGGGTGACTTTAGCAGGCCCCGTAATGTTGCTGACGCCGGTATCAGCATCCAACTCTTGCTTAACTCCAAGAACATAAACATCTTCCCCATAGTGCCAAGGGACAGCTTTGTCAGAGGTGTAGGGGATGGGCCCCAGAACAATGATGATTACAGGTGCGATCTTCGGAACAAATGTAATTCTAACAGGCTTCCTCGAGGGAACCTTGGAAGAATTGTCGAAAATGGTAATGATGGAGACTTCTTCAGTAGGAATGGAAGGAACAACAATCTTCTCAAACAGGATCTCCTTATTATCCATCAGGTTTTGGACACCTGACTTCAGAAATGGGCAACCAGTAGGTGAAACAGAACACATATGACAACCTTCGCCACAGCCCGGAAATAAACCGGCTAGCAACAGGTTCTTCTTGACAGTCATCAGAGGGGTAACAATATCATCCACGGAAACTACAAAAAAGTCCGTCTCGTTGTCGGAAACCATAGGGCTAGGAGCCCTCCTTTCTTGTGGACTATCTTTCCCTCCATATGAGGTGGTCAGATTAACTTCATTCTGCAGCCCGTTTCCAAACTTGCGTCCGGTATTGAACAAGATGGTCCTCTTCTTCTTCTTCTTTTTCTCTTTCAGAATCAAAGTTTTTAGGTCCTGCTGACCCTTAGCCAGATTCATGAACAGCTCTTGAAACTGGGCATTCTAGGCCTGGAGGGCCTTGATAGCTTGCTCATTTGAAGGTTCACCAGATATGATGATTGCTGAAATAAACAGCGAAGAAGATAAGAGACCTGTAATGGGGTACATGTTTATGAAGTGCGTGGGATGAAATGCGTATGATTTATAATTTCAAAGACAATCGGGATTCAAATTTGTAAACAAGAAAGGAAACACACTTTATTAGATTTAAACTTCAAAATTTAAATTGTTCAACAAACTGCCCTTTAGGCGTTACAAGAATGGAAATACTAAAAAGTAAACAAAAACTGTAAAAGAAATTATCAAAGGTCCATCAATGCTCCCACGGTCTTTTCTTCTCAGTGCAGACATAATCATTCAGGATCCTCTCGTTCTCCAGTTGCCTAGTCATTTTCTGGATCTTCTGCTCCTGTTCATTGAACCTCTCTCGGTAGGAATCCCGTTCATCCCTCAACTGCATCCAAGACCTCTTAAGTGTCCCAATATCAATGGGCATATAAGGGTGGAGAATAGTTGGAAGAACCCCCTCCTTATCAGCAACTTCAAGAGTAACAGGCCTGACATCTTCATATGGCATACCTAACTTCTGGGCACGGATGCAGACCCACCTGAGGTATGGCTCCATTGGCAGAGAAGTCTTTAGCCCCAACTCATGTGGGTCAGATTGGTGAACTCTGTCCCAAGCCCTTATGAATCTACGACGCAGCTCGTCGCTATCTCCCTGAAAATCAAAGATGATATGGGGCATCAACATCTCATGAGGCCCTTTTCTTCTGGCTCTTCCAAACTGACGAAGAGCTAAGCATGGGTTGTAAGAAATCCCTCCAAGGGTTCCGATCAATGGAACGTTAGGATACTATCCACAGCGATCAATGATAGTCACCTCATCCATTCCTTTGAGAGTCTAGATAATGTCATTATTAGAAAGAGACATCACCCTATAAGCCCAGCCCATTCCTTCTTTGTTCTTCAGTACGGACTTAGGGAGGTGCGAAATAAACCAACTCGACAATAAAGGAGCACAACACATCAAAGTTCCCCGCTTTCAGGCAGTACAAGCATAGAGCTGATGAAGGACGTCACCCAAGAGAGTGGGTACCGGGTTCTGAGAGATGAAGATCTTTATGGCATTAATATCAACAAAATTGTCAGGATTCGGAAACAATACCAGACCATAAATCAAGAGAGCCAGAATGTCCTCGTATGCCTTGAAGTCTAAGCTGTCCCAGAAGTAATTAGCCTTGTCAACCAAAAACTTAGCCAGAAAATCCTTAGCTCCACTTCTAGTCTCCCAGTTAGCCATTACCTCCTCCTTGGTCAAGTGAAGGGCTGCAACAATTTCTTCGAGCTTAAGAGTCTTCTCCCATCCAGTAAACGGGGTCTGTTCCAAGACGGAGATACCAAGCAGCTCAGAGAACTCTTCTAGGGTAGGAACTAGCTGGAAGTCCTGGAAAGTAAAACAATGGTACAGCGGATCATAGAATTGGACCAAAACACTTATCATTTGTTTGTCCAACTTTGAAGTGACCAAACTGAGAAGAGAACCATGCCTTCTGATGAAGGAAGTAGTGTCTGGAATCCTGACAACCAAATCTTTAAGCAGGGTAGGTACTTGGACAAAGTTAATCCGGATAGTATTCCTACGCATGGGCATCATGATGACCTACAAAACAGAGCAAATATGAAACCCTCTTGTCTTTGAAATAGGTTAGTCCCTATGCAAAATGTATGCAATGTTATGATGTCATGATGTCATGATAAAGGCACACCACAAGTATCCACAAAAAGCAAACATGGTAAAGGCACACAAGTCACACTGAGAGCCCCTTAGATTTCAGGCTGGCATGAAGCTTAGGTACTACCCTCTTTCCGTTTAGTTGGTTAAGACCTGTCCTAAAAATAGTAACCGGGTTCTAGAGGATCTCAATATCACTGACTACCCTCGATCGGTCATAATTCCAGTTTAGCAACCTTTTCTTGCGGACGGAATCATCGCGAGAGTTTAGTCTCAATGAGTGTAGCATATTGCTACTGTTCTATGGCCAAGTGGTCAATTTAAGGTTCTAAGGTCAGTTGGTGCTTAATGAATCCTTAGAAGACCCATATTCTCCTCGTTCCAACACAAGGGATATCGGTACAGACTAAGCTGCCACACCAACGTAGCTACTGCTTCATCCGTGTCGGTCTATGCCGGATAGATCCCTCACAATTTATTGCTACTTACCTAAAAGGTATCCCCAGATCCAAGTTAGGATCTATAGAACTCCGATACAAACCCACAAAATTAAAGCATATAAAGCATACAATTAAAGACACAGTGATCTAATCCTAAGGTACACCTCACTTACAATAAGTCCCCAACAGAGTCGCCAGTTCTGTGATCGGTGGGAATATAACTGACTGTTTTGGAATGCTGGTTCGCATTTGCGTTTGTTTTCGCAAAATGTCGCGGTAAGCAAGAGTCGCCACCGTCTTTTATCTTATCCAACAAGGAAAGGACAAAAGCACAGAAAAATTCTTTTTTGAGATATTTCTCGGGTTCGGGAGGTAGATTATAGAAAGGGAAGGTGTTAGCACCCTTTCTATCTGTGGTTATCCACGGGCTCTTAGGTACTTGCTCATTATGTTTTCAAAAGTTTGCTTTTCTTTGTGATTGTGGGTTTGAAAGAGTTTTTGTTTGAAAGGTGTAAGTGCGAAAAGTTTTGTTTCGTTTTAAAAGGAGAAAGTACTTAAGAACATCTACCTACTCAAAAAGGAATTAGACTGTGCAAATGTCCTTTAGACAATGCTATCCCACTATTGAGGAGTAGGTAGCATCATTGTTGGAGTTTTCGGGTCAATTCAATTAAGGGACGTGTGGTCACTAAAGCAATGTTAGGACGCCTTAGCGGTAACCCTAATGTCTTAGATATTTTTATCCAAGGCAACCGATTCGAGGAAACTTTGATCTTTGGACAAGAGGGTGACCTCTAAAACTTCCTATACTCAATGACCACGTTCTAAGGCAACCAAGTGAGGTGTACCCTAAGAGTGTGCATGTGCGAGTGTTTTATTTCGGTTAATTTTATCTTTGTACATGTCATGGGTGAGCTATGTTGATTTTAATTTCATACATTTGATCTTGTCATGCATTGCCTATTATTCAAACATCTAACAGTTAATGGTTGCGGAAATTAAATTGCGGAAAAATAAATCTAAGCTATTACAAGGCGTCGGGTATTTACATCGCCAAAGACAAACCCTTAAAAATTAAATTGCGAAAAGTAAATAAAAGCGATAAATAAATCCTAATTTAAAAACTATTACATTCCCGGAGCAGTTACAATATTGAAATATGGATCAAAAGTTATTCGCACGCGAGAAAATTAAATCGAAGCGTTTTTAGGGTTTTGACCCTTTTTATTTAAAGAAAAGATTTTTGTTATTATTTTGAATTTATGGAAATTAAGTCTAAGTTAATTAATTAATTTAAATAGAAAATATATTTTTTGGGTTTTTTATTATTAAAGGAAATAAAAATTAAATGATTAAAATTGTTAAAAACCTAATTCTACATTGATTTTAATTTATTGCAAAAAATATTATTATTAAACCTAATTAAAAAAACTAAATAAATTAATTGATTGCTTATTTACAAAAATAAATAAAATTAATGGAATTAATAAAAATATTATTTTGATTTTGGGTTTTCTGATTTTTATTGAGAAAGATAAATTATTGGGTTAGTAATTAAAAATAACAAATGAATAATTATAAATAAAATAAGAAAATAATGAAGGAAATAAAAAAAAAAGGCAAACTCATGGGGGTGTTGGGCCCAATTTGGTGGTGAAAAGAGCATTTTTGAGGCCCAATACGTCCAGGCCTTATTGGACTTTTGTGATTGTCCACATGTTCATTGACTTGAGACCATGATAGTCTCCTATTCCAGGCCATTGGATCTGCTTTGTAGCCACGTAGCCTTTGAGATCTGGAGGTATATGGTACTCCCTGCTTGCTGAATCCACATGGAATAGCCTGAAATAAAATGATAACAAAGTTTTGGGGGACATGGGATTCGAACCCAGGTCCCAACGCTCATTTCCTGCGCGCTCAACCACTCCAACTGGCTTGTTTTGTTGTTAATGAAATAAGAAGCAAATATTATAAAAAAAACAAAACGCTAAGCCTAAAACAAAAAAAAAAGAGCGCCACTGATTTGAATGGGCCAATAGCACAAGGACACGCCATCATCTTCTTCAAACGACCCTGGTTATTTACATGCGGATTTTTATCCGCAGGAAGTTTCGTAGGGTATCTCAAAAACCCTCTCCAGGCCATGTAAACGACAACCAAGAGTACCAATGCATTCGTTTCTTTCTCCTGGTCATCCCTGTAACCATTATTTGGCCCAATTTATCCTGCATCGAAAACGCCTAAAAAGCAAGAACAAAAACCCTAATTCGGGACACGGGGCTATAAGCCATAAAAATAAAATTAAATATTACAGAAACGTTGGAAATTGAATGGTGAGTGTGAATGTACAAGAAAATTGGCAAGAGGATACAAGAAAACGATTTCACGATGCCATGTTCAGAGCTTGGTTCGTGATGACTTACAGTGCGATTTAGGCAATGAGAAAGCTTGGTTTTGATTGGTATTGCTTCACTGGATGGCAGGGAAGAGAGTAGTGTTGAGCTTTTGGTCTGAATTGGCCTCCAAGGTTGTTTTCGATCTCACACTTTTCAAGCTTTTTCACAAACTTGGTATGGCCGTTTCTGCAGAGCTTTGTGCGTGTTTTAGGACTGGCTTCCTTGTGTGCATATAATAGAATGATTTTAGGTTAAAACATAGGTTATAATCCAAGTGTATTGAAGAATCAAGATTGGATTTTGATCACCATTAACATGTTTCCAAATATAGGCCAAATCTGATTTTTTGTACATAACCAAGCTTGATACGAATTTGATTTGGTTCATGATGGTATTTGAAAGTTGTACAAATCACAAAGATATGATTTCATCAATTTTTAGATTTTATTTGATTTAAAATTGATTTAAAATGAATTAAACCAATAAAAATTAAATAAAAAAGAAAAATAAATGAATGGCCATGGAATCAGGTATGGGACACGTGTGTGGCATGACAAGACTATATCAAGTGGAAAAAAGTGGGCCTTTTTGTCAAAAATTGGAGTTTTGAGGATAGTTGACTTTTGGCAACTTTGGAAAAATTCCCAAATTCAACAATGCATAACTTCTTCAATTTTGAACTTTTAGAGGTGTTCTTGGACTTTTTAGAAACCTTGAGATGTTCTATAATCAACCCTTTTGGTCTCATCGCATTTTGATCTTCCATTCTCAAGTTATAAACTTTGGGAAAAAATGTGTTTTTGTTGACTTTCAAAAGTGACCTATGATGTCCAAATTTGTAACTTTTTGTGAGAGCATTTCTTGATCTTTGGGTGTGAATATGGATTGTAGGAAATTTCATCCTATTCAAAATGAGCTTTGGATGGGTCATTTCTCATAAAGTATGAGAAAGTTATGCTTGGTCAAAGTTGAGTTGACTTTTCCTACAAAACCCTAATTAGGCCACTTTTGAATTTTGATGAATCTTGAGCAATCCTTGATGAATCATGATAAAACCTTGATAAAATGATGAATTATCCTTCAAAATGAGAATGTTGACAAAAAATCTTGAAGTTTGATTGTATTTGGGACACAATTGACTTTTGCCCTAGCACAGTCGATTCTTGGGTCTCTTGAGCAATTGACTGACCAAACTTCCTCTGCAAGGCTTGAAATTTGACATGGATGAACTTAAGAACATATTAGGAAATTAGGTAACACTTGAGGTCATTTGGACGTGAGGACCTTGATGCAACACAAAACCCTAATTTTGAATTGACTGCCTTAGGAGGTGATTTGACTGTCCAACCCTTGAGCCAACTTGAGCAACTTGAAGATTATTCTTGGCAAATATTAAGGAATATGGGAGGGAAAATTTTGGGGTACAACAACTGGGGTACCTTTTTTTTCCCAAGCCGCCTTTTCAAGTTTTCGACTTGCCGGGTGTACAGATTTTTCATTTTCATCCCTTATTTTTGCCCGAACCCTTTTGGTTCACCGGGAAGCCCTTATTTTTGCCTAGGCCAGTCAACCTAGCGGGTCTTTGATTATGCGTAGTATTTTTTCATTATGTCTACATTGACGGGGTGAGGAAAGTCGTCACCATCCATGGTGGTTAGAATCATAGCTCCTCCTGAGAAAATGTTCTTAACCACAAATGGCCCTTCGTACGTGGGGGTCCATTTTCCCTTGGGATCACCTTGTGGTAGGATGATGAATTTGATTACCAGATCCCCGACTTGATACTCTTGTCGTCTAACCTTCTTGTTAAATGCCTTGATCATTCGCTTTTGATACGTCTGACCATGACACATAGCAGTAAGTCTCTTTTTGTTGATTAGGTTCAGCTGGTCAAGTCGGGTCTGGATCCAGTCGTCCTCGCTCAAACCTGCATCCTCCATAATCCGAAGAGAGGGTATCTGGACCTCAATGGGTAAGACTGCTTCCATTCCGTCCACGAAAGAGTAGGGTGTTTCCCTTGTTGAAGTCCGTGTTGAAGTTCGGTACCCATGAAGAGCAAATGGTAACATCTCGTGCCAATCTTTATATGTCACCGTCATCTTCTGCACAATCTTCTTGATGTTTTTATTAGCCGCTTTAACAACCCCATTCATCTTCAGCCGGTAGGGAGAAGAGTTGTGATGTTGTATCTTGAACTGCTTGCAGAGCTCAGTGATCATTGTATTGTTGAGATTTGTACCATTGTCCGTAATGATCCTCTCTGGTACACCGGATCGGAAGATCAAATTGTGCCGAATAAACCGTGCCACGACATTTTTGGTCACTATAGAAAATGAAGCTGCTTCAACCCACTTTGTAAAGTAATAAATCTCTACCAGGATGAAACGATGCCCGTTGGACGCAGTAGATCTGATCTCACCAATCATATCGATGCCCCACATTGCAAAAGGCCAAGGAGCTGTCAAGACGTTCAGAGGAACTGGAGGTATATGCACCTTATCAGCATAGACTTGGCACTTATGACAAGTCCGAGAATGCTGATAACAGTCGGCTTCCATGGTGGACCAATAATATCCTTCCTGTAGGATCTTCTTTGCCATGGTGTGTCCACTGGAATGAGTTCCGAAAGTACCTTCATGTAACTCTACCATAATCCTTTCTGCCTCGTTTTTATCCACACATCGCAGCAAGGTTGAGTCATGATTATGCTTGTAAAGGATACCATTGCTGATGAAGAATTTCGCCGCGAATCTCCTCAGAAACTTCTTATCATTAACAGATGCACCCTCGGGGTACTCTTGAGCCTCAAGATACCTTTTTACCTCGTGAAACCAGGGTTTATCTTTTACCTCTTCAGTCTCAATATCACAACAATGTGCAGGTTTGTCCAACCTCTCAATGGTAATCTGGGGAGCCTCATTGTCCCACCTGACCTTAAACAAAGAAAACATCGTAGCTAGAGCGTCCGCTAACTGATTCTCCTCTCTTGGGAAGTGTTCAAAGGTAATCTCCTCGAAGTGTGGAAGCAACGTCAATACATACTCTTTGTAAGGAATAAGATTTGGGTGCTTCGTATCCCACTCGCCTTTGATCTGGCTGATCACGAGAGCGGAATCTCTGAATACACTTAAGAACTTAATCCTTAGGTCAATTGCTGCTCGAAGGCCCATGATGCATGCTTCATACTCCGCCATGTTGTTGGTGCAGTTAAAACATAATCGGGCGAGGAACGGAGTATGACATCCTTCGGGAGATATGATCACGGTGCCAATGCCATTACCCAAAGTGTGTGAAGCTCCATCGAAATACATAGACCATCGGGATCCCTCCTCAGGTCCTTCGTCCGGTCCAGGTGTTTCACAGTCAGTCACCAACATGATGTTCTCATCGGAAACCCAAAATTTATAGACTAGTAATCCTCTACAGCCTGATGCGCCAAATGATCTGCCAACACACTTCCTTTTATTGACTTTTGGGTTGTGTATTAGATGTCATATTCAGTCAAGATCATCTGCCATCTTGCTATTCTTCCGGACAGAGCAGGCTTTTCGAAGATATACTTGATCGGATCCATCTTTGATATCAATAGAGTAGTGTGAGTCAGCATATACTGTCTTAGCTGGTGAGCAGCCCATGCCACAGCACAACAAGTTTTCTCAAGCAATGAGTATCGGGTCTCACAGTCGGTAAACTTTTTGCTAAGCTAATAAATAGCATGCTCTTTTCGGCTAGACTCGTCATGCTGCCCCAGCACGCACCCCATCGAATTGTCGAGTACTGTCAAGTATAAGATCAAAGGTCTTCCTTCAACTGGAGGCATCAGAATAGGTGGCTCTTGGAGATATTCTTTGATCCTTTCGAAAGCGGCCTGACATTCATCGATCCATCTCACCACTTGAACTTTCTTCAGCAGCTTGAAGATTGGTTCACAAGTAGCAGTCAGGTGCAAAATGAATCGGGCGATGTAATTCAACCGTCCCAAAAAGCCTCTGACTTCTTTTTCTGTTCGGGGAGCTGGAATTTCTTGTATAGCCTTTACCATTGCAGGATCCACTTGAATACCTTTATCACTAACGATGAAACCCAGCAGTTTACCAGACCTTACTCCGAAGGTGCACTTGTTCGGGTTTAACCTCATCTTGTACAACTTCAACCTATCAAATAGCTTCTGGAGATGGTCAAGATGTTCTTCTTCAGTCTGGGACCTTGCAATCATGTCTTCAACATATACCTCAATCTCATGATGAATTATGTCGTAAAACAAAGCGACCATGGCGCGCTGATACGTTGCCCCAACATTTTTCAATCCGAACGGCATGACTTTGTAGCAAAAGGTACCCCACTGCATAACAAAGGTTGTCTTTTCCATATCCTCGGGAGCCATCTTAATCTGATTGTAACCGGAGAAACCATCCATAAAGGAGAAGACCTTATGCTATGCGGTGTTGTCAACCAGAACGTCAATATGAGGCAGAGGGAAATTATCCTTGGGACTTGCCCTGCTCAAATCCCTGTAGTCAACACACATTCGGACTTTACCATCCTTCTTTGGCACCAGAACCACGTTGACAACCCACTGCGGGTAATAAGTAACAGCTAGAAAACCGGCATCAAACTGTTTCATAACCTCCACTTTGATTTTCTCATACATCTCTGGGCGCATTCGGAGAACCTTCTACTTCACCGGAGGATAGTCTTCTTTAGTTGGCAAGCGGTGAACCACAATATCGGTATCCAACCCAGGTATATCTTCATAAGACCAGGAAAAGATCTCAACATAGTCACACAGCATCTATATCAATCGTTGCTTGACACTAGACTCCAGATTTGCATCAACCTTAACCTCTTTCTTGTCTTCTTCTGTACCCAGATTCACTGATTCCACTGGCTCTTCATGGGGCTGTATGGCCCTCTCTTCCTGAAGTAGCAGTCTAGCAAGTTCCCCAGGAAAATCACAATCATCCTCACCTTCGTTCTCGACTTGGTTGATCGGACTTTCGAAGTCATAACTGGAAGTAGCAGAGTCGTTATCAGTGGGATCCAGAGTGGATGTGGACCTGTATTATGATATGTGAGTGTGTGTAAGACAATAGCTGTTTTGATAAAGTGCAAGATAGAAAAGAAAAACAAGGAGCGCAAAATTTGTAATGCAAGAAAATCGTCCAATGCTTTATTGATGATATATGGAAATGACAAATATTAAGCCCTCACAAAAAAAGCCACAGTGTCTTGGGCAAGGCACCGGGCCGTAAAATTTCAAATTATCTGTTACAAATTCAAAACAAAAGTCTATTACTGTGTAATAAAATAAATGGGAACAGAGTCCTTCGCCGTCCAATTGCTTCATCCACCGTCGGTAGTCGAGTAAATCCAACTGTCGAACTCAGACTCTTCACCATCATCTTTAATTGCATTCACTTCCCGATTACTGATACGCAGGGGAGGTATTCCAATCCGCACACGCCGAACATCCCTTTGAGCTTCTGTAGTAAAACTCAAACCAAACTTGTCAGTCTTGTGTGCAAAGTCAGGGAGTTGGCCCCAATTCGCACACCCACCTTTTTTAATAACAACCCGGGCATCCTTGAGGGAAGCCATCTTCATTGGAGGTTTGTCAGCAGCAATTTCAGTTGACGCCAGAGTCTGGGGGACTTCTTCAAAGTTCTGACATGAGGTGTCAATGAACTCCCCATCCATCTCCACATACCGAAAAGAGTTAAGGTGGCTCACCATGTACTCCTCTTCTCCTCGTACTGTAACAATTTTCCCTTTCACTGGGTATTTCAACATCTGATGGAGCGTGGAAGTCACTGCCCCAGCTTTATGAATCCACGGGCGTCCCAACAAGCAATAATAAGATGGTCGAATGTCCATCACATAGAACGTAGACGCAAAAGTCTGGGAACCAACTTTGACAAGGACATCCACCTCCCCATGCACCATTCTTTTGGATCCGTCAAAGGACATAACCACAATATTACTTGGCTTCAGAACCAACCCTTCACAGTCCAACCGGTCTAACGCTTTCTTGGGTAGAACATTTAACGAGGACCCAGTATCCACCAGCACGTGAGCCAGAGTAGTGCCCCTGCACTCGATCGAAACATGCAGAGCATCATTGTGATTATTTCCTTTGGCAGTCAGATCTGCGTTGGAGAAACCCAACCCGTTGTCAGCGGTCAAGCTGGCCACACAGTCTTTGAATTGATCAGCAGATGTTTCCTGCGGCACATGTGCAGTTTTAAGGAAAGAAATTAAAGCCTTTGCGTGGGCTTCTGAGCATAACAATAAAGATAACATGGAGATCTTCGACGGGGTTTTCCCCAGATTTTCTACTATGTTGTAGTTGCTTTTCTTGATGATCTTCAGGATTTCCTCTAGCTTCTGTCTAGAGGTCTCAACAACAATCTTCTTAGGTGCCTCCATCCGGGCAGGCTCACCTGTAACTTCCTTGCCCCGAGCGTCAGATGAATCGGCGACAGGGGTAATGATTGGAACTTGAACAGGGACAGTAGCAGATGTACTGGCAGGTGGACTAGCAACAGGTTTCCGAATAGTCGGTGGGGAGATCTCAGGAGAGAAAAGTCTTCTGCTTCGAGTGACCTTGCTAGACCCGACAATGTTGCTGACATCAGTATCAACCTCTTCAACCTTCAAGTCTTGTTTGATCCCATGATAATACATGTCGGCCCCATAGTGCCACGGGACAGCCTTATCCGAAGTGTAAGGGATAGGACCAGGAATAGTAATGATCAATGGAGCAACTCTCGGAACGGATGTAATCCTAACAGGCTTTCTCGAGGAAGCCTTGGAAGGATTGGCGGAAATGGTTATTATGTAAACATCTTCAACAGGAATCAATGGAACCAAAGTTTTCTCGAACAGGATCTCTTTGTTATCCATCAGGCGTTGAACACCTGACTTCAATAAATGGCAACCAACAGGTAGGATGGAACACAGGTGGCAACCTTCGCCACAGCCCGGAAATAAACCGACTGATAATAAGTTCTTCTTTACTGTCATCAATGGAGTATAAACGTCTTCCACAGCGGTTACGAATGAATCATCATCCACAGCATTTACTCCATGCTTGGGCATATGAGCACTCATAACATTAGGCTTTTCTGGCGCGTCAAATTCAATCTCCTTAGATTCAATCAAATCTTGTACCTTATTCCTCAAGGCCCAGCAGTTGTTCGTATCATGCCCTGGGCTATCGGAGTGATAAGCACAGCGGGCGTTCAGATTGTACAACGGTGATGTGGTACTAAGATTCTTCGGAGCCTCCCCCAGAGTCACCAGGTTAGTTTTCAACAATTGCGGCAAAATTTGAGACAGGGTCATACTAAGCCGAGTATACTATCTTTGCGGTCTCTCTACTCTTTGTTGATTGTTGCATTGTGGGGCAACAATTGGTCTTGATATTACTACCGCATTGACTGCTTGGCGGCGCTCAGGTCGGTTTTGGCTCCTCCAGCTGTAAACTGCATTAGATTCCTTCTTAAAAGGCTTCTTCTCTGTACTTGACGAAGCACATTTCTGTATCTTGCCACTTTTGATACCAGCTTCCACTCTCTCCCCAGTCAAAATCAATTCAGTGAACCCATACGGTGAACTTCCGATCAAATGATTGAAATATGGACCAGAGAAAGTCCCAAGAAACATATCCACCAACTCCCTATCATACAGAGTGGGTTGGACTCTTCCAGCAAGATCTCTCCATTTCTGAGCATAGTCCTTAAAGCCTTCGCCTGTACCCATAAACATACCCTGAAGTCGGGTACGCGTGGGAGCAAGGTCGGTATTATACTGGTATTGCTTATAAAAAGCAGAAGCAAGGTCCTCCCAGTTACGGATATTAGCTCCTTCCAGTTGATAGAACCATTCAAGTTGAGTCCCTGATAGACTATCTTGAAAGAAATGAACCCACAGGTTTCTATCAGTAGTATATGGTTGAATCTTTCTGACATACAAGCGGAGGTGTAGTTTTGGGCAGGATACTCCATCGTACTTAGCAAAGATAGGAGCTTTAAACTTGTGAGGGATCACCACCTCAGATGCCAAGTCCAAATCTCCGAAGTCCAACCCAAGTATCTTCTGGATCTCCATTGCACTCAACCGTTCTTCAAGTTGTTTATACCTATCCTCAGCAGGCGGATACTGGTCTTCATCAAAGTCAGTATCATTGTCAGAAACCACAGGACTAAGCCCCTTTCTTTCCTCTTGATTCTCTCCCCCTCCAGATGAATGGGACAAATCAGCTTCCAGTCGCAACCTATTCTCGAATCTGTGACCCATATGCAGGAGGACCACTCTCTTCTTCTTCTTCTTCTTCTTTTCCTTCAAGATGAGAGACTTCAAATCTTGCTGCCCTTTGGCCAAATTCAGGAACAACTCTTGGAATTGAGCATTATGAGCCTGAAGAGCCTTGATGGCTTGATTAGTAGGCGTATTAGAAGACATGATTGCTGAAATAAACAGAGAAGAAGATAAGAACCCTGTAAGGGTACCTATGGTGAGGTGCATGATAATGGAATGCGTATGAAATGATTTCAAAGACTTTGGAAGATTCAAATTTGTAAACCAAAATAAAACATACTTTATTAGATTCAAACTTGTAAAATGTTTAACAAATGCCTTTAAGGCATTGCAAAAGAAATATTGAAAAGAAAATCTAAACTAGAAACAATAAAAGACATCAGAAATCCCATGGTCTCTTTCCCTTCGTGCTGACATAATCATTGATTGTCCTTTCGTTCTCAAGCTGCCTTGTAAGATTCAGGATCTTCCTCTCCTACTCATGATACTTTTCTCTGTAGGTATCCCTTTCTTCCTTTAGTTGGATCCAAGATCTCTTCAATGCCCCAAGATCAGTAGGCATGTATGGATGGATAACCGTATAAGGAACACCTTCTTCATTAGTATGCTCTATGATCACCGACAAAATAGCTTCATATGGCATCCCCAGCTTTTGAGCACGGGCTCAAACCCACTGGAGATATGGTTGCATCGGGATAGAGGTCTTCATTCCTAGCTCATGGGGGTCAGACCTGTTCACCCTGTCCCAAGCTCGTATAAACCTGCAGCGATGTCCCTCAACATCCCCCTTGAAGTCAAAGACAATTCCTGTAAGCAACAGCTCATGAGGACCGTCTCTCTGAGTGCGTCCAAACCGTCATAAAGCCAAACAAGGATTGTAGGTTATTCCCCCTCAAATTCCAAGCAACGAAACATTAGGGTATTCCCCACAGCGATGAATGACAACTACTTTTTCCATATCTTTAGTACTCCAAAGGATGTCCATATGAGCAAGGGACATGATTCTATAGGCCCAACCTACACCTTCCTCATTCTTCAAAACAGACTCGGGGAGGTGCAAAATAAACCACCTCACCAGTAGCAGCGTACAACACAAGAGGGCCCCCCTTCTTCGCACGGTACGGGTATAAAGAGCATGTAGAATATTACCTAGAAGAGTAGGTGTGATACGGTAGGAGAACTGACTTGGGATTTTGCGTTTGTGTTTGCAAATGTTTCGGTATAGCAAGAGTCGCCATCGACTTTTTATTTTATCCTAAGGAAAGGTCAAAAAGCACAGGAAAGACCTTTGAGATGTTTTCTTGGGTTCGGGGAGTAGATTATAGAAAGGGAAGGTATTAGCACCCTTTCTATCCATGGTTATCCATGGGCTCTTAGTTACTTGCTTTGCTTTTCAATTGTTTGAAATGGTGCTTTGTGTGTGATTTTGAAAGATGTTTTGAAAAGAGGCCATCATTGTGGCAACCTTTGTAATGATTCTTGTTTGAATGTATACAAAGGTGTTTTTGTCTTTTGAAAAGTTTTCAATGTTTTTTGAAAGTAGGGTTTTGAAATTTGTGTTGTGAAGTGTGTTTTGAAGATAGCAAGGATGTTTTTGCAAGTTTTGATCAAGTAACTAAGAGTTGTCTACCCTATTTTACTCAAAGATCTTTCTTATGTTTTTAACCCTTTTAACAGTGTTGTTTCACCATTGTATTTGATGAACAACCTTGTGTTAGGATGTTAAACGGGACAGACGTGGGTCATCGTATAGACCATGATAGCAATAGTGTCAAGTATTTTTGGCAATTTTCTTGAGGGACTTGATCATTTTGTTTAGGCAACTCAGACAGCGCCATCGAGGGACTATGATCTTTTTGATTGTTTTTGTTTTGCCAAAGTACTCAACATGCAACCATGACCCATTTTTGAAGGCAACAAGTGGATTGTAACCCTAGGGGTGCAAGTGTGCATTGTATTTGTTTTTCATGCATGTTTATCTTGGATTAGATCAAGCTAATTGTTGATTTTATTTGCATACAAACCCTAGGTCTAAGCATGGCATAATTAAAAGCTTTTAAATGTGTGAGAACTTAAATGCTATACTATTACAACATGATATAGGAAGGGGGGTACAAATTTGAATTGGGAGTATTTGACAAGAAATTAAACCCTAGATTACTATTACAACCAAATTGAATGTACAAGATACAATATTTAAATGTACAATAATTAAATAAAAATACAACAAATAAATATTAAATAAAACATGTTATACAAAAAAGATCTTTATGTATGTAAAAAGTATATTTTTTAATGTGAAATATAAATAAATAAAAAAAGTTAATTTTTATTATTTTTCTATTTAGGGTAAGAAACCCTGATTCATAATGAATAATATTATTTATTAATTAAATACAATAATATATTAATTTATGCATAAAAATAAAAGTATATTATGAAAATGATATTTTTTAGTACAACATATTAATAAAAATGAAAATGTGATATTTTTGTATTTTTTTTAACCTAATTATTTAATAACAAGTATATATATATATTAAACATATTAAATATACAAAGATAAAAATTAATTATTTACAAAAAAATGGGTATTTTCAAGAAAATGTTTTCAAATGTAAATAAAAATAATAAATGAAAATAAGTATATTTTTAGTATTATTTTTGAGTTTTATTAAAAAGAAAATAGTTTATTTACATATGTATTCTTAGTAAAATAAAATAAATATCAAATAAATATGAAAAAATATAGAAAATTATTTTTGGCATTTTTCATATTTAGACAAAAAATAATAAAGTCAGAATAAAAAATAAAAATGCCAAAATGATAAATATTTTAAAAAATTGGCCAGGGGGTGTAAACTGAACAAAAGGGGTGTCAAAAGCAAAAGGACTCAGGCCCAACCCAGAATCACTTCTTCTTCTTCCTTGGAACAAAAACCTGCACGCGCTGTATCCCAAACTGTAACTCCTGATTCTTTGATCTTTTGACAAAACTCATAACATGAACATTATAAAGAATTAAACAACGAATTCAACCATATAAAAAACTTGGATTAACTCTCAAAGACCAGAGAGAATTTCTCTGGCCCTAATTTCTAACCTAGTTTTTTCAGAAAGTTCATGAGTGAAATTCTCTTAGCACGATTAATGTAAATGAAAACTAAGCATATGTATGGCTTCAGGGCTATGAGTACAACATATTTCATTCACAAACCTAAGCCTAACCATTCCTAAATAGGGAGATAGAAGTCCATGAAATACCTATTTCAGTTGACTTCGAGCTGGACAATGCAGCAACCTTCAATGGTGTTTGAGCTTCTTTTGAGCTTGCCTGAGGTCCAAGGAAGCTTCTCCAATGCTTAGCTTGCTTTGAAACAACTTGAATCATGCTGTAGAACTCAACCTGCAGAGCTTTGAAATGAAAATGGCAAAGTGTGTTAGAGGTGTTACAGCTTGCAATGGGGGCCTGGGATAGTTCGGGTGAGTTGATTGGAAGGTGTTTGAACTATCTTTGGACAAAACGCACGATGGAATTTGGTTGTGGCTTGCAAAATGCAGAACTTGCCCTGTTTTGCAGAAAAACAGTGGTTCTGAGTATGAGAAGGTTTGAGTGATGAAAGGGTCGTGTTTCAGGCTTGTTGTGAGGTATGGAACTTGTCTACAATGTTTGTCTAAGCTTGTCTTAACAGATGTGTGAGATGGTTATGATTTGCCACTTTTCTTCCTTTTCAAGCAAACATGTGGAAGTGATGATATAGCTTGGTACAGGCCCTCCTATCATGCTGCATCTTTTGCTCTTGGTTCCTGGAATTGATAGCTTCAGTCTTGCTTCAGAGATATGGCCCCATACCTCAAGGATTTTGGTTTGACATAAAGTGCACTTTTACAAAAATGGCATTTTACCTTTTTCCAAATAAGGGTTAATCTTGTATGTAATGTCCAAATGGCCAAGATAACACCTTAATTAAATGGTTATGCATTAAATTATGATGTGAAAATTGGTTTTGAGGCCTGCAAGCTAGCACCAAACATGCTGATTTGAAAATGCAAGTTTGTATGAACATGTATTGGTTATGGACAAAAATGAGTTTTTGCCAACTTCAAGCATTCGATTCTCTCTAACCACAAGGGTGTTTGAGGATTTCTTGGACAATTTGGAAAGCTTGGAACATGTAATATAATCCATCTTTGAAATTCAATTTGAAACTCCAAGTGGAACTATGTGAAAAATGGCCAAGAAGATGGGTCAAAATCCTGCCTAAACTAGGGCAAAATTTCCCTAAGTTAAAAAATTTAGGTACCTTCGTTCCAAAATTCATAACTTGAGATACAAGCTTCTTTCGAGAAAACTTTGTGAATTAAAGTTGTATACTTTGTGATGTAATACAACTTTCATGTTGCAAGTTTTGCTTGAATCCAATTTCATCTTGGTGAAAAAATGGGACAAAGTTAGGAAAAAATAAGAAAATTTCATAACTTAGAAAATTTCTAAGTTATGAAAATTTTCCATTTTAAACCCTAATTTGCATTTTTGGGTTTCTTGATGAACAAGTTTCATAATTTTACACGTCTAGATGAAAAATAACTCTTGGCACTTGATTTTGACCAAAAAGTCAAAGTTTAACTTTTTAGTGTACAATCAAATTTTGATCAGTTGACTGAAAAATTCATCTGTCAATCCTATGCAATTGGGATCTTCTGAACTTGTTGAATGGGTCAAGAAAATGTCATTGAGTCCTTGAGTCCATGGTTGAGCTTGATTGGCCATTGGTTGGGTCAAACAGTCAAAAATTGCCTTTGTACAGTCAAAACCCTAAAAATGACCATTTTGCCCTTTTGGTGATTTGATCAAATTTCTTGTGGAATTGTGATCCAAACTTGATCAAATGACATATATGAGTTCGTTATGTTGATGTGGGTCAAAAATTATGAGGTTTGACTGTCAATTGGCCACAGTTGACTTTTTCCCCAATACAGTTGATTTCTAGGTCAATTGTCCAATTGACTGGGCAAAAATTTGAATCAAGGCTTGAAACTTGGTATGGATAAACTTGTGAGTCCAACATGAAGTATGAAAGTCCATTTGGGCATTGTGGGTCAAAACATCCTTGTGCAAACTCAAACCCTAATTTAGGTCAACAGTGCAAGTAAGTGTCTTGAGCAGAGCATACCCTAGCTTGATCTTCAGTTCCAAGAGTCTTGTGATGAGAAAATGTTGATGAAATGGGAGGGCAAATTTTGGGGTACAATAGTAGGCACTGGGTTACGAGACATGAAGATCTTGACCGTGTTCACATCTATGAAAGAATATGAATTTGGGAAAAGAACCAAGCCGTATATGAGGAGAGCCACAATATCTTCAAATGCTTGAAAGTCCAAACTATCCCAGAAATGTTGAGTTTGATCGATCAAAAACTTAGCCAAGAACCCTTTAACCCCACTCTGAGTCTCCCAATTAGATACTACATCAGCCATTTTTAGATGTAGGGCTGAAGCAATATCCTCTGGCCTAGGAGCTATCTCCACACCTGTAAAATGTGTCTGCTCTAGAATAGATATGCCCAGTAAGTCAGAGAACTCCTCCAAAGTAGGGACTATCTGATAATCTGGGAAGGTGAAACAATGATGCAATGGATCAAAGAACTGGAATAACACACTCATCATTTGCTCATCCAACTTTGAAGTGACCAAGCTAAGGAGGTGACCATGTCTCCGAACAAATGAAGAAGTATCAGGAACCTTTGAGACTAACTCTCTGAGCTGAACAGGGATTTTCATGAAGTTGATTCGAATGGTATTTCTGCGTATAGAAGCCATAATCTGCAAAACAGAGCAAAGATGAATCGCCTCGGTCTTTGAAATGGTTAGTCTAATGATATATGCATGCGATGTCATGATGCATGATGTCATGATAAAAACACACAACAGGTATCACCGATAGCAAACATGGTAAAGGAAAACAAGTCACACAAGAGCCCTTAAATTTCAGGCTGGCATGGAGTTTAGGTATTACCCTCTTGCAGTTTAGTTGGTTCAACCTGTCCTAATAATAGTAACCGGGTTCTAGAGGTTCTCAATATCACTGACCATCCTCCATCGGTCATAACTCCAGTCACGCAATCTTTTCTTGCAGCCGGAACCATCTCGAGAGTATGGTCTCAATAAGTGTAGCATATGCTACTTTCTATGGCCAAGTTAGTCAATTATAGGTTCTAAGGTCAGTTGATGCTTAATGACCCATATAGCAGCCCCATACTCTCCTTGTTGCTCCACAAGGGATATTGGTACCAACTAATGTGCCACATCAACATAGCTACTGCTTCAACCGTATCGGTCTACGCCGTACAGTTCCCTCACAGTCTATTGCTACTTACCTAAAAGGTATCCCCAGACCCGGGTTAGGATCTATAGTAACTCCGATACAAAGCCCACAAAGATAAAGCAATCAAATCAAATAATAGAAAACAATATGATGAACTAATACTAAGGTACGCCCCACTTATTAAATCCCCAGCAGAGTCGCCAGTTTTGTGATACGGTGGCCAGAACCGGGACGTGTTTCCCCTTTTTTAGGGATTGTTGGTTTGCATTTTGTGTTTGTGTTTGCAAAATGTCGCGGTAAGCAATAGTCGCCACCGACTTTTATTTTATCTAACAAGGAAAGGAAAAAAGCACAGAAAATTTCCTTTTTCGAGATATTTCTGAGTACGGGGGGTAGATTATAGAAAGGGAAGGTATTCGCACCCTTTCTATCTGTAGTTATCTACGGGCTCTTAGGTACTTGCTCATCATTTTCAAAATTGTTTTCTTTGTGTTTGTGTGGTTTGAAAAGCTTTTGTTTTGACTTTGATTTAACTCTTGCTTCTGTCTTCAAGAGTATAATGAAGTGTTTTTGAAAACTTTGTTTGAAAGGAGTGTAAATGTGAAAAAAGTTTGTTTGGATTGAGCAAGTACTTAAGAACTAATCTACCTACTTGAAAAAAGAATCGTTCTATGTTCGTTTCCTTTAGACTATGCTATCCCACTATTAGTGAGTAGGTAGCATCGTCGTTGGAGTTTTGAGGGTCAATTCGAAAGGGATGTACGGTCACTAAAGCAATGTTAGGACGTCTTAGTAATAACCCTAATGTCTTAGATCAATTATTCGAAGCAACAATATCCGAGGCAACCATTCTGAGGTAACTATTTCGAACGGGACTTTGATCTTTGTTTAGACAAAAGGGCGACCACTAAAGCATCCTATACTCAATGACCGTTTACCAAAGGCAACCAAGTGGAAGTATACCCTAGGAGTGCGCATGTGCGAGTGATTCAATTTCAGATTATTTATCTTTGCACATTTTAGGGTTATCTAACCGTTTTAAAATTTTACATACATTCTTGTCATGCAAACCCTAATTATTCATACATCTAACAGTTCAATATTTTTCCGAATTTAAAGTGCGAAAATTAAACTCCGCTATTACAAGGCTTCGGGTATTTACATAGCCAAAAACAAACCCTTGAAAAATAAAGCGATAAATGAAAATAAAAGACCTAATTAACTATTACAACTTGTAGGCAGTTACATCAATATGGTAAGAATAATAAAACAATAAAGTGCGCGCGATGAAATTAGAAAGATAAGAAAAATTAGGGTTTTGACCCTTTTTGACCTAATTAAAAAAAACATTTTGTTGTTTTTAATATTTTTTAAGAAAAGATTTAATTTTTAAATTAAAATACAAAAATTAATTAGTTAATTAAATTAATTAATGAAAATAATTACAGGGCCTATTTTATGGTTTTTGGTTATTTTTAAGAAAAGAAAATATAATTAAGTTAGAGATAAAACCTAATTGTTCTAATTGATTTTAAATTTATTTACAAAATAATTAAAGTTTTACCTAAAATTAAAATCTAATTAAATTAATAAATTTATTGATAAAAAAAAACCTAAGTCTAATTGGGTGAAAAATATTTTTATGATTTTTTTGATAAAAAGAAAATAATTAACGGTGTTAATAAATAAAATTAATTAATTAATTAAAATAAAATATAAAAAGAAAAAGGTGAAGAAATTGGGCCTGAAAGTAATTTGGAGGGGGTGCAAATAGCCAAATCTGGGCCCAAAACCAAGTAGTCCATGTTGACTTGCATGATCATATGCTTTGTGTTGACTAGGCTTCATGATGCACCTTCAGATGATGACCATCAGATTTGGCCATCTGGAGATCCAAGGGTTAGATCTTGAGAGTCCATGGTAGTCCCTTGGCTTGTGTATGCGCTGGATTACCTGAAAGGAAAAAATATGAAGAAATTTGGGGGACCTGGGATTCGAACCCAGGTCCTGAAGCATTTTGCACATACCCCACTACCATTTGCGCTGGCTGTTCTTTTTGTATATCAAATAACAATAATAAATAATAGGCAAAATAAAGGTAGTTAGTGGATAACAATGAAAACGCGCGCCAGGATTTGAATGGTCCAATAGAAAGGCGCCACACAGTCATCTTCTTCCCTTCTCCGTGGGTAAAGGATACAAGGACTTTTACCTACGGACGTATGTCCGTATCTACAACCCTGGTTCGTCTCAAAATCCTCCATGGGCATGATAAATGACTTCTAATGCCATGGTTGAATTCGTCTTGTCATTCTGAACATGATGGTACCCTTCATGAAGACCAATTTTTCTTGTATACCAAAAACCTAAAACAGAACCAAAAAACCTAACAATAGCAATTATCGATTCAGTCTATGAAAACGCAATTGAGTATTATAGAAAGCTTGCAATTGTAATGGTGAACAAGAATCTATGATTATATTATGTTATACGTGCCAAAATTATGCAAACAGAATTCAAGAAAAGGTAGGTATCGTGAATGTCTTACAGCGAGTTTCAAGGCCTGGAAATGCTTGTTTTGGATTGCTTTTGCTTGCTGGGGATCCCAGGAAGCGATTGAGATGGTCCAAGGATCTTGAAATTGCCTCTAAGTAGGAATTCGATTCACCACTTTTTCTTGTTTTTTCAAGTTTTTGTTCTGGTTCATACGCCTTCTTCTCTAGCCTCTTTTGGTCTGCCTTCCTTCTATATGTATTGAGGAATGTATTAGGGTTCCAAAACTGATCTCAATCTTCCTCCATCAATGAATTTGATATTGATTTGATTCTCTTGAATATAATTCCAAAAATAGCCTAAAACCAATCTTTTTGTCCATACCAATGCCTTGCACGATTTCAAATACTTGCCAACTGGATTTGAGACCTGAAACAAGTATAAAATCTTGAGTTTTCAATGCTTTAGATTTTCTCATGATTTATTTTGATTAAAATTGATTTAATTCAAATAAAAATCAAAATAAATAATAAAAACATGATAATGACAAGTGGAAAGGGCTAGAGCTCGTGGACTATGTTTCCAACTCAAAACAAGTGAAAAAGATTGGGCCCATTTGGCAAAAATTGCATATTTAGGCATAGTTGACTTTTGGCAATTTTGCAAAAAGGGTCAACTTCACCAATGCATAACTTCCTCAATTTTGACTCTTTGAAGGTGTTCTTGGACTTTTTAGAAATATTTAGATGTCTTCTAAGCAACACTTTTGGTCCCATCTCAATTTGATATTCCATGCTCATGTATGAAGCTTTGACAAAAAAGGTGTTTTTGTTGACTTTTCAAAATGACCTATAATGTCCAAATTCATAACTTCTTGTGATTTCATATTTTGAACTTGGGAGATGAATATGGATTGTAGAGTATGGCATCCTCTTCAAAATGAGCTTTGTATGGGTCATTTATCATAAAGTATGAGAAAGTTATGCTTGGTCAAAATTGAGTTTACTTTTCCTACAAAACCCTAATTTAGCAACTTTTGATTCTTGATGAATTATGAGCAATCCTTGATGAATCATGATCAACCCTTGATCAAATGATGAAATATAATTCAAAATGAGGATGTTGACCAAAAATCTTGAAGTTTGACTGTATGTAGGCCATAGTTGACTTTTTCCCTAGCACAGTCGATTTTCAGGCCTTTGAGCAATTGACTGAGCAAACTTTCTCTGTAGGGCTTGAAACTTGATATGGATGATCTTGAGAACATATTAGGACATTGGTGAGAATTTGGGATCCCTTGGACTCAAGTATCTTGATGCAACATGAAACCCTAATTTGAGGTAGACTGCCTTAGGAGAGGGCTTGTCTGGTTAACCCTTGGACTTCCTTGAGCAACTTGAGGATCTTTCTTGAAATGTTTTGAGAAATATGGGAGGGAAAATTTTGGGGTACAACACCATTGATCATGTATCTAATTGTTTTGGAAAATTCAATGGGGTGTGTGTTGGGGAAGCATGACGAGTCTGGCCGAAAAGAGCATGCTATTTATTATCTGAGCAAAAAGTTTACCGACTGTGAAACAAGATATTCACTGCTCAAGAAAACTTGCTACGCTCTGGAATGGGCTGCTCGCCAGCTAAGACAGTATATGCTGACCCATAATACCTTATTGATATCCAAAATGGATCCAATAAAATACATATTCGAGAAGCCTGCCCTCTCTGGGAGAATAGCGAGATGGCAGATAATCCTGACGGAATATGACATTTAGTATACTACCCAGAAAGCAATAAAGGGAAGTGTATTAGCCGATCACCTTGCTCATCAAGCTGTGGATGACTACCAGTCCATAAAGTTTAAATTTCCAGATGAAGACATCATGATGGTAAACAACTGTGAAGAACTCCGACCATATGATGGACCTGTACAAGGATCCCAATGGACCCTGGTTTTTGATGGGGAGTCTAACGCACTCGGAAATGGTATAGGTGTTGTACTCACATCTCCTGAAGGATGTCACACTCCCTTCACGGCAAGACTCTGCTTCAACTGTACAAATAACATGGCAGAATATGAAGCGTGCATTTTTGGTCTCAAAGCCACCATAGATTTAGGGATCAAGTCCTTAAGTGTATTCAGAGATTCATATTTGGTCATCAGCCAGATCAAAGGAGAATGGGGCACCAAACACCCTAACCTTATCCCCTACAAAGAACATGTGTTGACATTAATCCCATGCTTTGAGAAGATTACCTTCGAGCATTTCCCGCGAGAAGAAAATCAACTAGTGGATGCGATAGCCACAATATCGTCCATGTTTAAACTTAAATGGGATAACAAGGCTCCCCATATCACCATTGATCGAATGGACGAACCAACTCACTATCACGAGATCAATACTGAGGAAGTAGTGGACCATCCCTGGTTCCACGAAGTCAAGAGGTATCTCGAGGCTCAAGAATACCCGGAAGAAGCTTCAGTCAATGATAAGAAGTTCTTAAAGAGATTCTCTGCTAAGTTATTCATCAGTAATGGAATTCTCTACAAACGCAACCATGACTCTGTTTTGCTCTGTTGTGTAGACAAGGTTGAGGTAAAGAAGATCATGGATGATCTACATGAAGGCACTTTTTGCACCCATTCCAGTGGGCATACGATGGAAAAGAAAATCCTACGGGCAGGTTATTACTGGTCTATCATGGAAGCAGATTGCTATCAGCACTCTTGAACCTGCCACAAGTGTCAGATTTATGCTGACAAGGTGCACGTGCCTCCAGTTCCTTTGAATGTCTTGACGGCTCCTTAGACCTTTGCTATGTGGGGCATCGACATGATTGGAGAAATCAAGCCAACAACCTCTAATGGACACCTCTTCATCTTGGTGGCCATTGACTATTTCACAAAGTGGGTTGAGGCGACTTCTTTCGCTTCCGTTACCAAGAATGTTGTCACCTGGTTCATCAAACAGAATCTCATATGTCGGTACGGTATCCCAAATAGGATCATCACTGACAATGGTACGAATATCAACAACACTATGATAATCGCACTATGTGCGCAATTCAAGATCCAACACCATAATTCATCCCCTTACTGACCAAAGATGAATGGTGTTGTCGAAGCCACAAGAAAGAACATCAAAAAGATCATACAGAAAATGACAGTCACCTACAAGGACTGGCATTAGATGCTACCATTCGCCCTCCACGGTTACTGTACCACGACACGCACATCAACTGGGGTAACACCCTACTCTCTGGTATACAACATGGAGGTTATCTTGCCTATTGAGGTCCAGATCCCCTCTCTGAGAATTATGAAGGATGCAGGGCTGAATGAAGAAGATTGGATCCAAACCCGACTTGATCAACTAAACTTGATTGATGAGAAAAGGCTTACTGCTGTCTGTTATGGTCAAATGTATCAAAAAAGGATGACCAAGGCTTTCAACAAAAAGGTCAGACGCCAAGTGTATCAAGTTGGGGATTTTGTGATCAAGCGCATCATACTTCCGCAAGGTGATCCCAAGGGCAAATGGACTCATACATATGAAGGACTGTTTGTGATTAAAAGCATATTCTCTGGTGGAGCAATGATCTTGACCACTATGGATGGTGACGACCTGCCACTCCCTGTGAAGGCAGACATAGTTAAAAGATACTACGTATAAGAGATCCGCTAGGTTGACACACCTAGGAAAAACAAGGGTATCCCGGTGAACCAAAAAGGTTCAGGCAAAAATTAGGGATAAAAACAAAAAAATCTGTACACCCGGCAAGTCGAAAACTCAAAAGGGCGACTTGGGCAAAAAAAGGGTATCCCGGTGGACGGAAAACCCAAAAGGTCGGTCCATTCAAAAGTTAGGGAATTAAATCGTACGACTATGTCCCGTTGGATCACCTTTATAGACAAACTTTGGCTTCGACTGACAAACTCAACGGTTCTGATCAATCCAATCAACTTCGGACAAGGCAGCAAGTGGACAAGACGTTCAGAGACACGAACGATATAGCAGAATGGGAACCCCATGGGATTATTGCACATAGCTATCTTTTCTTTGTATCAAATTTTCATTTTTTATGACGACATTCTCTTACTAGGATCTTCGTCTCATTGTACAAAATACTCATTCAAGTTAATACAAAGATACTTCTTTGAAAGTACAAAACTATATGTTTTTCTTTAATTTCTATGTTTTGTTTACAAAAATGTCCAATGATTTATTTTTGAGCATATGCATTTAAACGTAACTACTATTTACAAATGAGCAAAAAATTGAAGACAATCACTAATGACTTTAAGAAATAGGATAATATCTTTAGACTATTCCATAAAATTCCCCACAATGTGCATCTTAATCCCCAGCAGAACAAAACTTCTAGTTATCAATCCCCAGTAGAAGTCGTCCAATTTCTCAAGATTCCCCAACAGATTTCATAAGCCATACACGGCATTTCCCTTACAACAGAGTTTATTTCTCTAATAAATAGGAGCCCATCAACTACTCAGCACATCAAAACATGAAGAATTACACTCCACGTCCCCAATAGTAGTCGGGGAATTATTATCCCTAATCCAACAGTGTTACAGCAGCATAGCTTACATGCCCATTGTTGTACCCCAAAATTTGCCCTCCCATATTTCTCAAAACATTTCAAGAAAAATTCACAAGTCCAACCTGGCGCGTCATATTCAGGTATTCTTTCGCCAAGATATCTCTGATAACGTATTCTCAAATTCAAGTTCGGCTCAAGATTCAATTCTTTAAAGAAGGTATCCGAATGTGTGAGTTTTCTCGAAGAAATATGGTGAAAAAAATGTGCTGAAAGTGCAGTTTTTACGCGCTAAAAAATTCATAACTTGAAGATCGTGACTCGTCTTGAACCCGTTCCGGTGGCCAAAATTCCGTCTTGACATTATCTACGTTTTCATCTCTCACGGCTGAAAGCCAATTTCGATCAGAAGATCTTCAAAAATGTGGATTTATCAAGTATTTTCATACAGAAAATTTGTGACAGAAGTTTATTTGCGTCATGTTCAGAAAATCATAACTTGGCCGATTTTCATCGTATCGAGCTGGTTCTGGCGCCAAAATTTCACAAATTGAGTTGGCTACATTTTCACAGAAGGTATTGAGTTCAAACGGTATTCAAAAGGCCTTCATTTTTTGCTCAGAATGCATGACACGCTGAAAATCCTGAATGCTGAATATTATTTCATCTGGGCCGAAACTTCGAAAATTCATAACTCGGTCAATTTTTATCGGATTGGGCTCATATTTTTACACAAGGTCCCTGACTTGTAGATCTACAACTTTGCTTCAAAAGTCGAGACCGGATTATGCTCCGATCAATACCAGTTTTTTATTGAAGAACATGTCAGAGTCGACACTGGAGCCCAAAATAAGTTTGTCTGAGCTGAAACTTCAAAAATTCATAACTAATTCACCGTTTATCCGATTGAGCCGATTTTCGGACAGGAGTTAGCTATCGATGTCGGCTACATTTTGTATTCACATTTCAACTTCAAAAAATGCACTTAAGTCCCTGCGATTTAGCCTGGAAAGTGACGAATTCAAGTGAATATTGGAGGCCCAATTGCACATTCAAAGCCCATTTGCTTTACCCTAATTTCCATTATATAATCACCTTCTTTTCACACAAACCAGAGAGAAAAAAAAAGAGAGGAGAAAAGAAGAGAGAAAAAAAACCTTGCCACAACACTCTTAGAATATCAAACTCTTTCAAGAACCCTAAAACCTTGAAATCCTTATTACAAATCCCTCTCTCACTACAAACAAGCCATCACAGTTACAAACCAACACCTTACTACTTCTTCAGTAAGGATAAGGCTGGCTTGATCTCCATGATCCTAATTTTCCAGTAAGGCATAAAAGCATTCAGGTCACTAATTTTCCAGTAAGGATAAGATTGATTTGATCTCCATGATCAAAAGGGTATAATCATTCATACATGCCATATTGTGCCTAAACATTAAATTTCTTCATATATTGGCTTTATTTGCATTTTATGATTTTATTTAATGTGTTCGTGAGATTCAACATTGCAGATTTAGACAGGATCCCATACAGGTTCATTAAGGAACGTTGAGGCCAAAAGCCAAATGGCCAAAAGCCAAATGGCCAAAACAGAACATTTTACAAATGACATCAATACATGGCGAGACAGACATCCTGAGAAGATTAAGGAACATTGAGGCCAAAACACAAATGGCCAAAAGCCAAAAGTCAAATGGCCAAAGTAGAACAACTTATGCATGATGAGGCCAGAACACAAATGGGCAAACCACTCCAATTCACCTCCAAAAAGGGGACAGAAACCCCCCAAGGTATTGTATTTTCTTTCTTTTCCTTATTTTATTTATTTCAATTATTTCTTTTTTTAATTAATTCCTTTAATTTAACTTATTTTCATAAAATATAAAAAATAGTAAAAAACAGAAAAGTCATAAAAATCAAAATATATTTATTTAATTAATATTTTTTGTAAATAAATTTCACTAATAATTAATTATTTATTTTTATAAATCAAAATTGCATGTAAATAATTAGATTAATTTTAGGTTTAATTTTAACATGTTTTTCTTAATAAATAAATAAAATTAGAATTAAGGTTAATATTTTAATTTCATTTAATCTTTCTCATAAAAATACATAAAAAACATAAATACCAAAAACTCAAAAAAAAATATAATAATTTCTTTTTTCTCTTTAATTTCATTAGTTTAATCATTTAATTTAATTTCATTAAAAAGGGTCCAACGCCCTCGCTTCCAATTTTAATTCCAATTCGCGCATTTTATTTTGCTTCTTATAATATTAATGTAATTCTCCCAAAGCCTTGTAAACTCGGACATTTTATTTCTCGCACTTTACTTCTTTATTTTCTGTCAAATCGGGTCCTGAATTTTAATTTGGCAATGTGGACCCACGCCTTTGTAATAGTTTAGGAACTTTAATTTCCGCAACTTTTTTAACTGTTAATAATTGCATGCAAGAATGAATGTCTAAATAAAAACAAACGCATAGATCACCTTGACATGAATAAGACAAAATAACTGAACATGACACACAAATCACACACCACCCCTAGGGTACGCCTCACAGTTGCCTTGCCTCTCGAAAGGTGATCGTCGAGTAGAGGATGTTTTAGTAAGTCCTCATGATCCGGGAACCTGGCATGAGGGTAGCTTCTAAGGTGTTTTCACATTGCTCTGGTGATCACCATGTCCCGAACCTCGAATTGACCCGAACACCTCCAACGGTGGTGCTACCTACCTCTCAATGGTGGGATGGCACTACTTTAAAGGATATTTACACAGACGAATTCCTTAGGGTAAGTAGACGACTCGTGGATACTTGCTCTAATTCAAAACAAAACAAATCAAAAATACTTTTCACACCAACACATTTTCAAAAAGCTCTTGAAAGCATTTTTCAAACACTCTTGAGGACCGATACAAGAGTCGAACTGAAATTTTCAAAGAAACTTTTTAAAACCCACAGTTGAAAAGCAAACAAACCATTTTTGAAAACACAAGTGAGCAAGTATCTAAGAGCCCATGGATAACCATGGATAGAAAGGGTGCTAACACCTTCCCTTTCTATAATCTACCTCCCGAACCGAGAGCAATCTCTATAAGGAATTTTTCTGTGCTTTTGTCCTTTCCATTTGGAGAAAATAAAAGACGGTGGCGACTCTTGCTTCCGCGACATTTCGCGAACCAGCGTTAAACAGTCAGTTCCAGATCCACCGATCACAGAACTGGCGACTCTGCTGGGGACTTAAACTTAAAGTGAGGTGTACCTTAGGGATAGTTCATAACTGTGTTTTCAATTGTATTGACTTGCTTACTTTATTATTGTGGGACTGTCTTGGGAGTTCTATAGATCCTAACCCGGATCTGGGGGGATACCTTCTTAGAAAGTAGCAACAAGGCTGTGAGGGAATTGTGCGGGGTATACCGACATGGTTGAAGCAGTCTGCTACGTTGATGTGGCACTTTGGTGTGTACCGGTAACCCTTGAGTTCAGTCAAGGAGAGTACGGGGCCGCCGCGTGGTGTCGTGAAGCATCAACAGACCTTAGGAACCTTAATTGAACTATCTTGGCCTCTTTAGGGTAGTGAGATAACTGACTTTGGTGCAGTCCGAGGTTGGTTGATACTCGATACTATGCTCAATTGAGGGTTGCTTTCCTGGAATATTTCGGTCGCCAGTTCAGTGGCTAAATCGAAACGATGAACAATGAAAGCAATCCTGTGATATTGGGACCCTTAGAACCCGGTTACTTCTAATAGGACAGGTTGAGCCCACCAACTTCAAGAGGGTAATACCCAGACCCCATGCTGGCCTAAACTCTAAGGGTTTCTCTTGTGTGACTTGTGTGCCTTCCAACTTGACTACTTGCATGCTTGTTATCTGACACATGAACTACTTGCAGGTTCTGTCCATAGTCCTTAATTGGGACTCATAACAGAGTGTACTACGTTTCTTGCAGGTTTTGTTTATAGTCCTTAATTGGGACTCATGACAGATTTTACCGAGTTTCTTGCAGGTTTTGGTTTACAGTCCTTAATTGGGACTCATAACAGGGTTACCTACATTACCCCATGCATCATGACATCATACCATTGCATACATCCTAACCCATTTCAAGGATCTCAAGGGTTTGCGATGCAGGTCAGGATGAATCAAACATCTAGCAAGGGGCAAAGAGGATTTATTTTCCTCTAGCCAAGGTTGTCAGGGGCTATGACCCACTTGATATGGCGAGCTTTGACACTGGAAGAAGATTACCCTAGCCAAGGATGTCAGGGGCTATGACCCACTGGATATGGTGAGCCTTTGACCCTTGAAAAAGGACTCTCAACAAATATGAAGTTCCTTCAATCAAGCTACCGGATCCCAGCTCTAACAAATTTCTTGTTTACCCCCGCGAGATCCTTGAAAACATTGCATGCATATCATACATATCATTGCATAACAGGTACCCTTGTTGCAGGTCACTTACCCTCCCTGCTGTTTATTTCAGCAATGGCTTCCCAACAAGACAACCAGGACCTTCACCCTCAAGAGACTCAGTTCAAAGAGATCTTCCTAAGCCTATCCAAGGGGCAGGAAGAGTTGAGGACACTCCTCATGGGGAATCTGATCAGAAAGAGTCCTGAAGATGACAAGGACGAACAGCTGAAACGTCTACAAGCTGAGGTAGACACATTGAAAACCCAGATGCTGGGGCAAAGGGCACTCATTCAAGGTTTAGCTCAGGAGCAAGGAGAGCTAAGGGCCATGATCAGTCAGCTTCATCAAGACATGAAGCAACCAGCCCAAGTCAGGGACCCAGTCATTAATCAACTTCCCAGAAGTCAAAGGTTTGGGCCTCTCCAAGCTGCTATTACTTCACAGGTTCAACAACGACCTCGCCCAGAACAACGGGCTGATCAGAGAAAACCAGACAAGCCTAAAAGGCAGTTCACTAAGATCAACATGTCGCTGGATCAAGCACTACAAAAAATGTTGGAGGCAGGGCTGATCACCTTAAGGGCTCCTCTCCGGAATCCAAACACTTCTGCTCCTAACTATCATCTCAACGATAGGTGCGCATACCATTCTGATAGCCCGGGGCATACTACGGACAACTGCTGGCCTCTCAAAAACAAGATTCAAGACATGATCGACGCTGGAGAGATTCAGTTTGAAGTACTTGAGACTCCGAACATAATCACTGCTCCTTTGCCAAATCATGGCTAGGATTGAGAAATTTTTGTTCATTCGAATGTTCAAGTTGCAATTTTCTTTTGTTCAAACATTTACTCATGATAAAACATTGTTATTTCATTAATGCATTGCATATGTCTGTTCTGAAACAATATATTCGTATTCACTAAATGCAAATTATTTTCATATTTTTTCTGATGTCAACTCTTGATCTAAAATTCTAAGCCTCTTGAGGGAGGATGACGAAAACGATACCACGATCTTTACAGTATGCTTTTGAACAGACCCCGCTGATGAGGTAAAGGCATTGTTTCAATTCCTAAACACTGGAGTAATAAGGAAGATAATCCCTCGTCAACCCCTTTGAGCCAAAGAAGTAGGAGTTTTTTCTTTTCGAAATTTAAAACCCTTAATCATAACCTGGGGCAGGGTAGTTCTCTCAGTTGATCCAAGTGCATAACGAATGGCACCAAAGAGGTCCTTACAAAACAAAGAAAGACAATGATGGTTCCGAATAATCAAAAAAGATAGGCAGTCATTATATCTCTCAAAATCAAAATAAAAAAACCCATTAAGTCAAAACCCATGAAGGAGACTTACGAAACTGGGACATCCCGCTGACTGTAATACCAAAAAAGGAAACAGCTCAGGCAAAATTTAGGGATAACAAAATCAAAAGAAAGAGGTCTTACAAACCCTCGACAAAAATGACTGCCTATTCAAAAGAAATCATCAATATCTGAACCATCATTGGAACATCAAAGCAAAGACTCAAGCAAGGTCTAACGCATGATCAACTGAGTTTAGGTTTGGAGAACATCACGAAGAGCGGGTGGGTACAAATAATTTGAGCCTTTGTCCTTTGTTTCTTAAACCGTGAACCAGGCCACGTTATAACCCTTAAAAGTCCTAGCTGAAGCATGGGTTAGTTCGAAAGCATATTGTTACGAAAGGTATCCTGACTCCTTAAGGCTCGCAATAAAATAACGAGTTGACATCACGTTTTACAAACATTCACTTGTTTTATGAAAAAGAATGCATTTTCAAAGTCTTCAAGACAGACATAAGCTTTGCATTTTTTAACATAACTTTGTTTGCATATGACTTTTTGTTTGAACAGCAGGAAAATTCGCACGATGAATACCTAGTGAACAAAAGCATTTCCAATCAAGGGGCATGGCATGACTATTGTCCATCATCTGGGGCAGTTAAGTCAAGATTCGGAGAATCTCTCAAAAGGCCAACCAGCCTGGGGCAAATCTCCGCCTGAATCATTTTGGGAATTCCAGCAACAAATCTTGCATGACCAAACATCTTCTGGTAATATGGCAACACAAGCAGCCAGGGGCACCTCCCTGCATTCTAAGAGCATGGACATAGTCGAAAAAATACTGCGCATAATCAAAGACCCGCTAGGTTGACACACCTAGGCAAAAATAAGGGCTTCCCGGCGAAGCAAAAGGGTTCGGGCAAAAATGAGGGATGAAATGAAAAATCCGTACACCCGGCAAGTCGAAAACCTGAAAAGGCGGCTTGGGCAAAAATGGGTATCCCGGTGGACTGAAAACCCGAAAGGGCGGTCCAGGAAAAAGTTAGGGATCAAAGCGTACGACTATGTCCTGTTATTTTGTCACCTGTCTACCAGAAGAAGGTTTGTCCATCAACAACTATCAGCACCTCACAGGTCTTCCTCTCCAATATCAGAAACAGGGGCAATGATGAGCTGTCCAAGCAAGCTAATTGTTCTGTCCTCCAAAGGCATCAAGGTAGGTTCAGCTAAAGGACGTAACCAGATATCTTAAATCCCCAGAGAGTAAGCCAACAAGTCAGTGCACTCTCCCCGAGAAAAGTTATAATCAAACTTAAGGAAGTTGGGTATCCTTCAGCAGATCTCAACATTCCCCAGCAATACATATCCCCAACAAGCATCCCCGGCAGTCTTGACCTAAAGATTGTTCCCCAGCGGTATATCAAACATCCAGTGGAGTTACTTCTAATACATCTCAAAACTTCCCCCCAGAGAGTCCAATCTAGTTCCCCGGGAAAGTTGGAATCCATCTCCCCAAGCAGTAAGCTTATCCCCAGTAGATTCTGGAAGCTTATCCTCGCAGAGCACGAACGCGTCGCCCGGCTTTATTCAAAGAGTTATTTCCTTACCAGGATATAACTGGGTTATCCTCAGCCAAAAGCCACGGAAAGGTCGTCGTCAACACAGTTCTTTCTTATCCCCAGCGAAGTCTATTAACACTTCCAACATAACAATGGTATCCCCAGCAAGTTATTATCAACAACTCAACAAGGTATCTTTCTCCCCACAGAGTATTGTTTCTCAGCAAGATCACTAGAGTACTTTTCTCCCCGCAGAATAATCCATTCGCCAAGTTTATTCCCCAACGGAGTTATCTTCTCCTACCGGTATACTTGCAACTATCATCCAGCGGAAGCAAAATCTGTTCTCCAACATCAGCCCAGGATATGACTTCCCGGCACCCGTCAAGGATTTATTTTCCTAAGACAAAAACATACATTCATAAACATCACACTTCCATACACTATAGCATGCATATACGCATCGTATCTTACAAATCTCATTTATGTTGAGAACATCATTGCTTGATCCATATCATGCATTGCATATGACTGACCTTTACCTTTCAGGAAAGATCCAGTTAAGTTCTCAAGCTACATTCCAAGACCTTGTCTGGATCAGTTAAATCGACTCCCAAAGATTTTCCTGGTTATTATCCAGTCAAAGGCCTTCTCTGGTCTAGTTAAACCGACTCCTAAAGGTTTTTCTTTTGAAGACTCAGTTGAAGACTCCAAGACCTTGTCTGGTTCAGTTAAATCGACTCCCAAAGATTTTCCTGGTTATTATCCAGTCAAAGGCCTTCTCTGGTCTAGCTAAACCGACTCCTAAAGGTTTTTTTTTGAAGACTCAGTTGAAGACTCCAAGACCTTGTCTGGTTCAGTTAAATCGACTCCCAAAGATTTTCCTGGTTATTATCCAGTCAAAGGCCTTCTCTGGTCTAGTTAAACCGACTCCAAAAGGTTTTTCTTTTGAAGACTCAGTTGAAGACTCCAAGACCTTGTCTGGTTCAGTTAAATCGACTCCCAAAGATTTTCCTGGTTATTATCCAGTCAAAGGCCTTCTCTGGTCTAGTTAAACCGACTCCTAAAGGTTTTTCTTTTGAAGACTCAGTTGAAGACTCCAAGACCTTGTCTGGTTCAGTTAAATCGACTCCCAAAGATTTTCCTGGTTATTATCCAGTCAAAGGCCTTCTCTGGTCTAGTTAAACCGACTCCTAAAGGTTTTTCTTTTGAAGACTCAGTTGAAGACTCCAAGACCTTGTCTGGTTCAGTTAAATCGACTCCCAAAGATTTTCCTGGTTATTATCCAGTCAAAGGCCTTCTCTGGTCTAGTTAAACCGACTCCTAAAGGTTTTCCTTTTGAAGACTCAGTAGAAGACTCCAAGACCTTGTCTGGTTCAGTTAAATCGACTCCCAAAGATTTTCCTGGTTATTATCCAGTCAAAGGCCTTCTCTGGTCTAGTTAAACCGACTCCCAAAGGTTCTTCTTTTGAAGACTCAGTTGAAGACTCCAAGACCTTGTCTGGTTCAGTTAAATCGACTCCCAAAGATTTTCCTGGTTATTATCCAGTCAAAGGCCTTCTCTGGTCTAGTTAAACCGACTCCCAAAGGTTTTTCTTTTGAAGACTCAGTAGAAGATATCCAAGATTCTCCCAATGATTGCTATTGAGGTTGTAGTCTCCTATGGTTCTCTCCCCGATCCTGCGGAGGTGGTAATCCCAGATTTCGCTCAACGATTGCTGTTGAAGTTAAAGTTATCCAAGATTCTCTCAATGATTGCTGTTGAGGTTGTAGTCGCCTATGGTTCTCTCCCCGATACTGCGGAGGTGGTAATCCCAGATTTCGCTCAACGATTGTTGTTGAAGTTGAAGTTATCCAAGGTTCTCTCACCGTTCCTGTTGAGGTAGTAACCATCCCTGGTTCATTCATCACCATTTGAAGCTCCAGATCCAGCTCCTGTAACCAGTCAGGACACATCTATACAAAGAATTTGAAGACCAGCTCCTGTAACGGGTCAGGTAATCATTTTTCTTTTACAGGTACGCAAGTTCTCGCTAAGGAATCTCTTATGCGATTGACATCCAGATGGCATCTATAAGCCCATCCACCTATCCATCATCTTTTAGCATGGCATCTATAAGCCCACCATCCTATCCATCAATCTCCAAATGGCATCTATAAGCCCATTCCACCATCACTACTACTATGTGAGCGCAAATTTCTGGGCACTCTAGTGTTAAATCATCTTCCACCTTCGGATTACGAAAGGCACGTCAGCCAATCTGCATCCTCAGGTCTAAGAAGATTGAACAGGGGCAACTGTTGTACCCCAAAATTTGCCCTCCCATATTTCTCAAAACATTTCAAGAAAAATTCACAAGTCCAACCTGACGCGTCATATTCAGGTATTCTTTCGCCAAGATATCTCTGATAACGTATTCTCAAATTCAAGTTCGGCTCAAGAGTCAATTCTTTAAAGAAGGTATCCGAATGTGTGAGTTTTCTCGAAGAAATATGGTGAAAAAAGTGTGCTGAAAGTGCAGTTTTTACGCGCTAAAAAATTCATAACTTGAAGATCGTGACTCGTTTTGAACCCGTTCCGGTGGCCAAAATTCCGTCTTGACATTATCTACGTTTTCATCTCTCACGGCTAGAAGCCAATTTCGATCAGAAGATCTTCAAAAATGTAGATTTATCAAGTATTTTCATACAGAAAATTTGTGACAGAAGTTTATTTGCGTCATGTTCAGAAAATCATAACTTGGCCGATTTTCATCGTATCGAGCTGGTTCTGGCGCCAAAATTTCACAAATTGAGTTGGCTACATTTTCACAGAAGTTATTGAGTTCAAACGGTATTCAAAAGGCCTTCGTTTTTTGCTCAGAGTGCATGACACGCTGAAAATCCTGAATGCTGAATATTATTTCATCTGGGCCGAAACTTCGAAAATTTATAACTCGGTCAATTTTTATCGGATTGGGCTCATATTTTTACACAAGGTCCCTGACTTGTAGATCTACAACTTTGCTTCAAAAGTCGAGACCGGATTATGCTCCGATCAATACCAGTTTTTTATTGAAGAACGTGTCAGAGTCGACACTGGAGCCCAAAATAAGTTTGTCTGAGCTGAAACTTCAAAAATTCATAACTAATTCACCGTTTATCCGATTGAGCCGATTTTCGGACAGGAGTTAGCTATTGATGTCGGCTACATTTTGTTTTCACATTTCAACTTCAAAAAATGCACTTAAGTCTCTGCGATTTAGCCTGGAAAGTGACGAATTCAAGTGAATATTGGAGGCCCAATTGCACATTCAAAGCCCATTTGCTTTACCCTAATTTCCATTATATAATCACCTTCTTTTCACACAAACCAGAGAGAAAAAAAAAGAGAGGAGAAAAGAAGAGAGAAAAAAAATCTTGCCACAACACTGTTAGAATATCAAACTCTTTCAAGAACCCTAAAACCTTGAAATCCTTATTACAAATCCCTCTCACTACAAACAAGCCATCACAGTTACAAACCAACACCTCACTACTTCTTCAGTAAGGATAAGGCTGGTTTGATCTCCATGATCCTAATTTTCCAGTAAGGCATAAAAGCATTCAGGTCACTAATTTACCAGTAAGGATAAGATTGATTTGATCTCCATGATCAAAAGGGTATAATCATTCATACATGCCATATTGTGCCTAAACATTAAATTTCTTCATATATTGGCTTTATTTGCATTTTATGATTTTATTTAATATGTTCGTGAGATTCAACATTGCAGATTTAGACAGGATCCCATGCAGGTTCATTAAGGAACGTTGAGGCCAAAAGCCAAATGGCCAAAAGCCAAAAGCCAAAAGCCAAATGGCCAAAACAGAACATTTTACACATGACACTAATACATGGCGAGACAGACATCCTGAGAAGATTATGGAACGTTGAGGCCAAAACACAAATGGCCAAAAGCCAAAAGCCAAATGGCCAAAGTAGAACAACTTATGCATGATGAGGCCAGAACACAAATGGCCAAACCACTCCAATTCACCTCCAAAAAGGGGACAGAAACCCCCCAAAGTATTGTATTTTCTTTCTTTTCCTTATTTTATTTATTTCAATTATTTCTTTTTTTAATTAATTCCTTTAATTTAACTTATTTTCATAAAATATAAAAAATAGTAAAAAACAGAAAAGTTATAAAAATCAAAATATATTTATTTAATTAATATTTTTTGTAAATAAATTTCACTAATAATTAATTATTTATTTTTATAAATCAAAATTGCATGTAAATAATTAGATTAATTTTAGGTTTAATTTTAACATGTTTTTCTTAATAAATAAAAAAAATTAGAATTAGGGTTAATATTTTAATTTCATTTAATCTTTCTCATAAAAATACATAAAAAACATAAATACCAAAAACTCAAAAAAAAATATAATAATTTCTTTTTTCTCTTTAATTTCATTAGTTTAATCATTTAATTTAATTTCATTAAAAATGGTCCAACGCCCTCGCTTCCAATTTTAATTCCAATTCGCGCATTTTATTTTGCTTCTTATAATATTAATGTAATTCTCCCAAAGCCTTGTAAACTCGGACATTTTATTTCTCGCACTTTACTTCTTTATTTTCTGTCAAATCGGGTCCTGGATTTTAATTTGGCGATGTGGACCCACGCCTTTGTAATAGTTTAGGAACTTTAATTTCCGCAACTTTTTTAACTGTTAATAATTGCATGCAAGAATGAATGTCTAAATAAAAACAAACGCATAGACCACCTTGACATGAATAAGACAAAATAACTGAACATGACACACAAATCACACACCACCCCTAGGGTACGCCTCACTGTTGCCTTGCCTCTCGAAAGGTGATCGTCGAGTAGAGGATGTTTTAGTAAGTCCTCATGATCCGTGAACCTGGCATGAGGGTAGCTTCTAAGGTGTCTTCCCATTGCTCTGGTGATCACCATGTCCCGAACCTCGAATTGACCCGAACACCTCCAACGGTGGTGCTACCTACCTCTCAATGGTGGGATGGCACTACTTTAAAGGACATTTACACAGACGAATTCCTTAGGGTAGGTAGACGACTCGTGGATACTTGCTCTAATTCAAAACAAAACAAATCAAAAATACTTTTCACACCAACACATTTTCAAAAAGCTCTTGAAAGCATTTTTCAAACACTCTTGAGGACCGATACAAGAGTCGAACTGAAATTTTCAAAGAAACTTTTTAAAACCCACAGTTGAAAAGCAAACAAACCATTTTTGAAAACACAAGTGAGCAAGTATCTAAGAGCCCATGGATAACCATGGATAGAAAGGGTGCTAACACCTTCCCTTTCTATAATCTACCTCCCGAACCGAGAGCAATCTCTATAAGGAATTTTTCTGTGCTTTTGTCCTTTCCATTTGGAGAAAATAAAAGACGGTGGCGACTCTTGCTTCCGCGACATTTCGCGAACCAGCGTTAAACAGTCAATTCCAGATCCGCCGATCACACCCATACATCGCATTCATACGTCATAACATTGACAATAATAACGCATACGGTATAATCTCACTCATTTTATTGAGAACATCATTATGAAATGCATTTCATACATCATGACAATGCAAACAACTAATCTTTTATCTCTTCAGAAACAATCAATCAGCAGATGGCTATCATCAACAATTTACAAGGGTTAGAGATTGATACCTGAGATCAGCCAGGACAATTATCTACACGACCAGCTGAAGCAATCTAGCAAGAGTTCTTCTCATTCAGCTTTCAGATACAATACAGATACGCTTCAGACGTGGACGCCATTCTGATACTCATTCAGATTCTCTCTCAGATACAATTCAGATACGCTCCAGATACGGATTCCATTCTGATACTCATTCTCATTCAGCTTTCAGATACAGTACAGATATGCTCTAGACACGGACTCCATTCTGATACTCATTCAGATTCTCTCTCAGATACAGTTCAGATACACTCCAGATATGGATGCCATTCTGATACTCATTCTCATTCAGCTTTCAGATACAGTACATATACGCTTCAGACGCGGACACTATTCTGATACTCATTCAGATTCTCTCTCAGATACAGTTCAGATACCCTCCAGATATGGATGTCATTCTGATACTCATTCTCATTCAGCTTTCAGATATAATACAGATACGCTCTAGACGCGGATGCTATTCTGATACTCATTCAGATTCTCTCTCAGATACACTTCAAATACGCTCTAGACACGGACGCCATTCTGATACTCATTCAGATTCTCTCTCAGATACAGTTCAAATACGCTCCAGACACGGACGCCATTCTGATACTCATTTAGATTCTCTCTCATATACATTTCAGATACGCTCCAGACACATACTCCATTCTGATACTCATTCATATTTAGATTTTAGATACAGTTCAGATCCGCTCCAGACATGGACGCCATTCCGATACTCATTCAGATTCAGCTTTCAGATACAGTTCAGATACGCTCTAGACATGGACACCATTCTGATACTCATTCAGTTTCAGCTTGTAGATACGGTTCAACAATCATTTTTGGATGGCATCTGTAATCCCATCTCAAAAAACTTCTCGTCTCCTCTCCAAATGGCATCTTTAAGCCAATTCCCTACACCATCACCACCACATCCTCGAGTGCAAATTTCTGGGCACTCTAGTGTCCAATCATCTTCCACCTTCAAGTCACGAATGGAAAATCTTCCAATCTAACTCTTCAAGTTTAAAAAGATTGAACAGGGGCAGCTGTTGTACCCCAAAATTTTCCCTCTCACTTATCAATTATTTTCTCACAAAGATCTCTCTTGGTTAAAGACTACACTAGGGTTGATCAACTCAAGACACTTCCTTAAGCACTGATGACCAATATTTTGGTTTGAGATTGCATAAGGATAATTGAACTTTCAATGCCTCATATTAATTTCATGGATCATTATAGATCCCCAAGATTACTCATGTCAAGTTTCAAGCCTTGGATCACACTTTTGTTCAATCAATTGAGCAGTTGACCTAAAAATCAGTTGTATTGGGGAAAAAGTCAACTTTGGCCAATTTATAGTCAAACTTCATAATATTTTATCCACATCAACATTATAAACTCATATGTATCAATTGATCAAGTTTGGACCATAATTCCTCAAGAATTTTGATCAAATCATCAAAAGGACAAAATGGTCAAAATTAGGGTTTTCACTAAGGAAAGGCAGTTTCTGATTTTTGACCTAGCAAATGGTCAATTGGTTTAAAGCATGATCTCAAGAGTTCAATTTCATAATTTTGACCTAATGGCATGACCCAAAACATTGCTCAAGATCAATTGGTTTGATAGTGAATTTTCAGTCAACTGATCAAAAGTGAATTGTACACTGAAAAGTCAAACTTTGACTTTTTGGTCAAAATCCAATGTCAATGATCACAAATCGACAAAACATGTCAAAATATGAAACTTATTCATCAAGAAATCAAAAATTCAAGATTTCATTTTGAAAAGTCAAAGTTTTCTAACTTCGAAATTTTTCTAAGTGTTTAAAACTTCATGTTTTTTTACAACTTTGAGCAAATTTTTCACCATGATGCAAGATGATTCAGAAAAAACTTTCAACATGAAAGTTGTAGATCTCCATGATATCTACAACATTTATTTACACAAATTATTCTAAAACTGCTTATATCTCAAGTTATTAATTCATAAATTCATGGTCTTGAAATTGAAAACTTAGTGAAATTTTACCCTAGTTTTGTTCAGGATTTTGACCTAACTTCATGGCACTTTTTCATATAGTTCCAAGGGGAATTTTCAAAAGTGATTAAAAGAGGGGTTATGGAGCACATTACAATCTTTCCAAAATGTCCAAGAACTCCTTGAGATCATTTGTGAGCAAGGATAATTGAAGAGATGAAGTTAGGGTCTTCAAACTTGAATTATAAGCCATTTCATGATGAACAAGAATTCAAATCCAAGCATAGGCTGCATAGTATTTGCTTTGTAGGCCTCAAACTTGTTTGTCAATCCATAACTAAATGTTTACACAACTGTTAGAGCTTTAATCCAAGCACTTGAGCCTTTATCCAAGTTACATTTCCATTTATGGCACAAAGTTGCCATTTCCATTTTGATAAAGTATCACGCTTGCAATTGTCAACTTCTTGAGCTTTGCACTTGTTCTTTCTACACACACAGCCTCTATAAACCAAAAGCAATGTGTCTAAATCCTCTTTGAACTCAAAACATGCTTCTACAACACTTTGAGATTTGTCTTCTCACGTTTCTTCAAAAGCAAGTTATAGAGCCAAAAGGCTAGAACTCAGAAACCTTGAGTGCATTTGATCTCTAACCTTTTCCATACATATACACAAGTCTATTACAACATAACACACGAGTTAAAAGACCCCAGAACTCTCCAAAACACTCTGCAACTCAGAATCTTCCATAACTTGATAGTTTTGAACCTCACATAGCCATCTCCAAATCCACTCGTGCGTATTGAGTTTTAACCATCCAAACACTTAATATACATCATATCAAAGTGATCTAGGCCCCTGTTTCCTCACTGTAACTCCTCCATCACTATCCACCATTTTCAAAACTGAAGCTTGCAACTTGACTTGAGTTGAGCAGTTTCAACCATCCTTACAGCAAAGTAGAAGTTGGAATACACTCAAGGAGGTCCAGGCAAGCTACAGAAATCATCAGGCCATCACAAAGGTTGCTCAAACTCCATACACGACTCCAGCTGCAAGAGGTAAGTTTTCAAACTTCTATCTCTTCATACAAGCATCATTTGATTCTGATTTGTGAAGATAAAATGTAGATACCATTGCCACGAAGCTGTAAATATCCATAGTTTGCATTTATATAGCCTGAACTTAGAGAATTTTAGAGTTGAAGTTTCTGAAATTTTTAGGTTTTAAATTAGGGCCAGAAAAATTCTCACTCATCTCTGACTATTAGCTTAAGTTATCTACATGGTTGGATTCATGATGAAATTTCCAGTATCTTTCATGTTTGTACTTTTGAAAATGGTTGAGAAATGACAGAAATAGCAATTTCAAAAATTGTGTTGAATGGTCTGGCGCGAGGTTGAAGAAGATACATGCCTAGGAATGTGTTTCAAATATATATTTATGGTTTTGTATTAATAAAAGGATGTATAGCCACCCTGGTGGTAGAAGCGCGCTCCTGTGACTATAGGGACCTGGGTTCGAACCCCAGTGGTACCCTTTATTTTTTCTTGTTTTATTTTCACAGATTCGAGGCAAGCAGCTCCCTAGCGCGCGTGGTGTGCCTCATTTCTCAAACATTTGATCATCATCAGGCCAAATCTAATGCACCACAGGCCATGACCATGATGGACGTTCAAAGGACTCCCACCACTAGATCCACAAAAAGGCATTGGGCTCCCTTGTCTTTGGGCCTATTATTTTTTTTCTTTTACTAACTCTGATTTGCTTGTGCACCCCTGGCCCAAATTTCTTTTATTATTTTCTTTTTTCTTATTTTTGTTTTTATTATTTCTTTTCTTCTTTAATATTTTTAATATTATTATTTTTTTTATTAATATAAATCCAAAAATATTTTTATTTATTATTTACATTTATATATTTTATTTTCTCTATAAAACAAAAAGACTAAAAAACATTTCTTTTAATAATTAATTTCTTTTTAATAATTAATATCTAGACATAGGTTTAATTATTTATTTTCTTAATTAAAATTAATTTAGAACTTAGGTTTATTTTAATTAATTAATTTTCATATTATTATTATCAATTTAAAACATTTTTTCATAAAAAACCCTAAAACACATTTTTCAACTTAATTTCTTTCTTAATTAATTTAGGTTTAAATTTTAAAGACTAAAACCAACAAAATAGCAAACCCTAATCAAAGACAAATCAAGCATGAAAATCAATACACTTACACACAAGCACCCCTAGGGTAAATCCACTTGGTTGCCTTACAAAAATGACCATATTACGCATGTGAGGTATCTTAGCAAAGACAAGCAAAAATACAAGATCATAGTCTCTCAATGACACTATCAAAAGTTACCTTTCAAAATGATCTTAGTCCCTAAAGAAAAGTGCTAAGATACCTTGCAACATTGTCAATCATGGTTATACGATGACCTACGCCCGTCCCTTTTACATCCAAAGATAGGGTTATTTACTAAATCAATGGTAAGATAACAATGTCAAAGGAAAAAGGAAATGAACATGAAATACTTTTGAGTAGGTAGAATGTTCCTAGTTACTTGCTCAATTCCAAAACAAAAACATCCTTCCTATTTTAAAAACAAACACCAACACTTTCAAAACATCTTTCAAAACTTGAAAACATTTTAAAAAGATCAAACACTTTACATACATTCTTACGAACGAGAATCATTGCAAAGTTTTCCTAAACAATGACCTCTTTTCAAAAATACTTTCAAAACCACACAAAGCACAATTTCAAATAAAAGAAAGTGATCTAGCAAGTAACTAAGAGCCCATGGAAAACCATGGATGAAAAGGGTGTTAATACTTTCCCTTTACATAATCTACCCCATGAACTCAAGAAATAATCTCAAAGGTATTTCCTATGCGTTTTCACCTTTCCTATTGGATAAAAGAAAAGTCGGTGGCGACTCTTGCTAACCACAACATTTGCGATAAAATGCAAAACACCCAAGTTAGTTCTCCCACCGTATCACAGAAGTGGCGACTCTTCTGGAGAAAATTTTAAATATGGGGTTACCTTAGGGCTAGATCACACTTACTTGCTTTCTTTATTTCACTTGTGTGCTTTACATTATGGTTCTTTGTTTGGGTTTGAATCCTCTACCCGGATTTGGGATACCTTATAGGTAAGTAGCATTACGTTCAGGAAACTGTACGGGGTATACCGACATAGTCTAAGAAATAGCTATGTTAGTGCGACATATTTGTGGGTATCAGAAGCCCTTGAGTAGTCAAGGAGAATACGGGGCCGATGAGTGATGTCATGAAGCACTAATGAACTTTTAGAACTTTTACATGACCAACTTGGCCACTAGGACGTAGTGAGATGACCGACTTTGGTGCAGTCCGAAGTTAGTAGATACTCGATACTACACTCAATGAGGTTTGGTTTTTTTGGGATATTTCAATCGCCATTAAAGAGGCTTGTGCTGAAACAATGCCCAAAGAAAACAAACCGGTGATATTGAGCTCCTTAGAACCCGGTTATTATTACTAGGATAGGTTTGAGCCAACTAAACTTCAAAAGGGTACTTACCTATGAGACTCCATGTAAGCCTAAACCTAAGGACTTGTTTGCTTTGTTTGTGTATATCTACTTGTACATAACATCATAAACATCATAACATCATACTCATATTCACTAACCATTTCAAGGATCTTGGGATTTATCTTTGTTCTATTTTGTAGGACATGGATTCTATTTGCAGGAAAACTATTCAAGTCAATCTTGTAAGGATCCCTCCTCAACTTAAAGCATCAAGGATTCTTGAAAATTCTCCATTCACCGAAAGACATGGTTGCCTACTAAACTTGGTCACCTCCAACACTAATGAGGACATGATGAAGGTGCTCTTTCAGTTCTTTGATCCTTTACACCATTTCTTCACATTTCCCGATTATCAACTTGTGCCAACTTTGGAAGAATCCAAATCCAGAAGAGATTGCTCAAGCTCTACACTTACAATCATCTGATATCACAACTAATTGGGAAACAAGGAGTGGTGTCAAAGGTTTCCTAGAAAAGTTCTTGTTTGAGAAAGCCCAAAACTGTTGGAATTCTTTGGATTTTCAAGCTTTTGAGGAAATTGTGGCTCTCCTCATCTATGGGATGGTTCTGTTTCCAAATCCTGACTAACTCATAGATGTGAACACCGTCAAAATCTTCACGTCTCATAACCCGGTGCCAACTTTGCTAGGGGACATCCTACATTCCTTTCACACTCGTACTATGAGGAAAAGAGGTATCCTTATGTGTTGTACTCCTCTCTTGGCAAGATGGTTTATTTCGCATCTTCCCCAATCTATATTAAAGAACGAGAAAGGTTCAAGGTGGTCACATAGGTTTATGACACTCAAACATTCAGACATTCATTGGTGTTACCGATCTATAGAGAATGTTACTATTGTCGATTATTGTGGAGAATTCCCTAATGTCCCTTTACTTGGCATTAGATGAGGTATCACCTACAACCCCTGTTTAGCCTTAAGACAGTTTGGTTACACCCGAAGGGATGGCCCACATGAAATTCTCATCCAAGGTTTGGTATTTGACTACGAGAACGATGAGCTAGGTCATCGCCAGAGATTTATTCGAGCTTGGAGAATGTTGAACAAGGTAGATAGCAAGACATTGGGGCATAAGAATTCCATCCCTCTTGACCCTTACCTCAAATGGGTACGAGCTCGTGCTCAAAGTCTTATGATGCCTTACCCTTCCATTCTCCCGGTAATCATAGAGCCTATTATAGAAGGAGACATTCCGTACACTATCTTGCATCCTTACATGCCCACCTCTCTTGAAGACTTACAAAGGGATTGGATACAACTTAAGGGGGAGAGAGACACTTTCGAAGCCCAATTCTACGCCAGTGAGAAGAAGGTTTTGGAACTCACCAAGCAACTTCATGAGGAGCAGAACCTGAATGCCTACATTGCACCAAAGAGGATGCGTACAACTTTTTATCTTAGAGTTTTTGTATTTCCTTGTAAGCCCAAAAAAGGCATGATGTACTCAAGCTTTAATTTATTAATATAATGTGTACTCGTTTTTGGTCTAAAGCAAATTTAAATCTCTAATTTCCTTGAAATCATTTCATATGCATTTACCATTCATCATAACATAAGCAGGTTTTCTCACAACAAGTCTCCTCATCTTTCTACTGTTTATTTCAGTAAGATGGATCTCGAGCAGATGGTAAAAGACCTCCAAGCACAGAATGCTCAGTTTCAGCAGTTGTTTTTTACTCCAGCCAAAGGACAAGAAGATCTGAAAACCTTGCTGATTGAAGAAAAGAAGAAGAAAAAGAAAGTAACCGAAGTTCTGAATATGGGAAGAAGGTTCCAAGGGCAAGCAAGAAGGACCCTAGAATTTTCAACGTCATATGGTAAAAAGGATAACCAAGATGGGAAAGGCAAGGAAGCGGTTGTCCAGCAAGAGTCTTAAGAGGAAGAAGAAGATGATTACTCTGAAGAGCAGTATCCCCCGGCCGACGACAAATACAAACATCTGGAAGAAAGACTAAGCGCAATGGAAATCCAGAAAGTGCCCGGGCTAGACTTTGAGGAGCTAGGCTTGGTGTCTGGGATTGTCATTCCCCCGAAATTCAAGGCACCAATATTTTCTAAATACGACAGAGTTTCGTGCCCCAAAATGCATCTTTGATCCTATGTGAGTAAGATACAACCTCACACTGCTGACAGAGATTTATGGGTCCACTTTTTCCAAGACAGTCTTATCTTCAAGGTATTTCATGTTCTTTTCACCCTTTCTTTATTAAATAAAAGAAAAGTCGGTGGCGAATCTAGCTATCCGCAACATTTGCAATAAAACGCAAAACAAGTCAATTCTCCCACCATATTACAGAACTGGCGACTCTGCTGGGGATAAATTTAAAAGAGGGGTTACCTTAAGAGTTTAGATCACTTTACTTGCTTAAATTTTGTTCTTTGTCTGCTTTATCTTTAAGGGTTTCTTGGGTTTCATTACTTGTAAAGATCCTACACCCGGATCTAGGGATGCCTTAGGTAAGTAGAAATAGATCATGGAAAATGTACGGCATAGACCGACATGGTTGAAGAGATGGCTACGTTAGTGTGACACTTTGGTTTGTACAGATGTTCCTTGAGTCAGTCGAGGATAACATTGGACTTCCGCGTGGTGTCATAAGCACTAACTAACTTTTTAGAGCCTCAATTGACCCATATTGGCCATTAGAAGGTAGTGAGATAGATGGCTTTGGTGCAGTCCGAAGTTGGTTGATACTCGATACTACGCTCATTGAGATTCGACTCTCGGGTTTTTCTTGGTGGAAAGTTAGTTGTCGTACTAAACGAAACCTGTGAGAAAAATCAATGATATTGAGATGCCTAGAACCCGATTACTATTTTAGGACAGGTTGAGCCAACTTAACTCTAATAGAAAAAGGTACTTACCTATGAACCTGATGCAAGCCTTTAAAGCTAATGCTCTTGTGTGATTTGTTTGTGTTTACTTCTTATCCAAACATGAACGTATTATAATGACATCATAACATCATAACATTTTCACTAACCGTTTCAAGGATCTATGAATTTATATTTGTCCTCTGTTGCAGGTCATGGCTTCCGATCACCGAAATACCATCCGAATACACTTTGTAAGGATACCTTTCAAGCTTGAGGAGTTAGTCTTAAAGGTCCCCGAAAATTCTCAGTTCACTAAAAGGCATGGCTATCTACTTAGTTTGGTTACTCTCGGTTTCAAAGAAGACATGATGAGTATTTTGTTCCAATTCTTTGATCCTAAGCATCATTGTTTTAACTTTCTGGATTATTAGTTGGTGCCCACAATGGAAGAATTCTCTAAGTTACTCAGAGTGCCTATTCTTGACCAGATACCTTTCACCAGTCTAGAGAAAGTTCCAAAACCTAAAGAAATTGCAGCAACCTTGCATCTGAAACAGTCAGACATCATATCTAATTGGGAAACAAAGAATGTAGTCAAAGGTCTTCTTCCTGAATTTCTGGTAGAGAAGGCTCAGTTGTTTCTAGATGCTATGAGTTTTCGTGCTTTTGAGGATATTTTGGCTTTGCTGATCTATGGTTTGGTGTTGTTCCCTAATCTGGACCAACTCATAGATGAGAACGCCATCAAAATATTTCTTACCCATAATCTTGTGCCTACTTTTCTTGGAGATATTCTATGTTCTCTTCACACTCGTACTATGAGGAAGCGAGTGACTCTCATGTGTTGCATACCTTTACTTTTTAGGTGGTTTATTTTGCTCTTTCCCTGATCAGTATTGAAGAATAAACAAGGCTTGAGGCGGTCTCAAAGGTTGATGTCACTCGCTCATTCAGATGTCCATTTGTGTTCCCGGTCTCAGAAAGATATCACCATTATTGACCGATGTGGGGAATTCACTAATGTACCACTCCTTGGAATAAGGGGAATAATTACTTACAACCCTTCTCTATCCCTACATCAGTTTGGTTATGCTCGAAGAGACGGTCCTCATGATATGCTCATTCAGGGTATTATATTCGACTATGAGAATGATCCTCAAAATTACCGTTAAAGGCTTATACGTGCTTGGGCATGATTAATAAGTTTGATAGCAATACTTTGGGGCATAAGAATTTAATTCCTCTGGAGCCTTACCTCAGATAGGCGTGATCTCGTGCTCAAAATCTTATGATGTCATATTATGCTATCCTACCAGTGATCGTAGAGTTTGTTGTTGAAGGAGATGTTCCTCATACCATTCTTCATCCTTATATGCCTACTCACTTTGAGGAATAATAGAAGTCCTGGATTCAACTCAAGGAAGAAAGGGATACCTTTGAGACTCAGTTCTATGCTAGTGAGAAGAAAGTATTGGAGCTAATGAAACGACTCCATGAAGAGCAGAGCCTTAATGAATATGTCAACACAAAGAGGAAGCGTCCATGGGAGACTTGATACCTTAGGCCTCAAGAATTTTTTTATTTAACTATCTTGTTTTCATTGTAATCCTAGAAGGAAATTATTATTTGAACTTACTGCTAAGTTTCTTTGTTTCCTTTTTGTTTAACAAATTTAAATCCCATGAGGTCCTTGAAAACATTGCATATGCATATATATTTACATACCATATCATTGTATAGCAGGTATTCTCAAGACATGTTTTCTCATCTTATTACTCTTTATTTCATCAGAAGTGGCTCTTAAACAAACTGTTAAATATCTTCAAGATCAGAATGCCCAGTTCCAGCAGATGTTCCTAAGCCTAGCCAAGGGATAGGAAGAGCTGAAAGAACTCATTAACAAAGAGAAGAACAGAAAGACAAAGAAACCATTGGGTATCCTTAATATGGGAAGAAGGTTCACGGGACCAGTCTAGCAAGTTCAGGATCATGATACTCCATTAGAAGTAGATGACGAACATGATAAAGACGATAAGAGTGGTGAAACTGAAAAAAGCAACCATGGTTCTGCCAAATACTCTGATGAAGAGGAGGAAGACTATCTGAATGAAAAATATCCCCCTGATGATGAGAAGTATAAACTGTTAGAAGAGCGTCTGAAAGCTACGGAGATCCAGAAGGTGAATGGCTTGGACTTCAAAGAATTGGTTTTGGCCTCAGGATTCGTCATTCCTCCTAAGTTCAAAACTCTTACCTTTGCTAAATATCAGAGTTTCTTGCCCTAAGCTGCATTTGAGGTCATATGTTCGAAAAATCCAACCACACATTGTTGACAAGAAATTGTGGGTTTATTTCTTCCAAGAGAGCCTGTATGGGACACAGTTGGAATGGTTCCATCAACTAGAAAGGACCAATATTCATATTATGGAAGATTTGGCTTCCTCTTTCTACAAGAAGTACCAGTATAATGCTGATCTTGCACCAACTCGTATGAAATTACAGAGTATGTCCATGGGCTTTAATGAAAACTTCAAAGAGTACGCCTAGAAATGGAGAGATCTCGCAGGCAGGGTTCAACCTCCTTTAGCTAATAGGGAATTGGTTGACATGTTCATAAACACACTGACATGTCCTTGCTATAATTACCTACTTGGAAATTCTTCAGCCGATTTCACTGAACTAATATTGGCAGGGGAACATGTTGAGAATAAAATCAGAAGTGGTAAAATCCAGGTGCCTACCTCTCACGATACTCATAAGAAGTCATATAATAGGAAAAAAGAGTCCAATGTTGTGTACGGCCAGAAGGGTCGTAATAAGAGAGACCACAACCAATCTATGGGGGCGGTACTAATATCTAATCCTGCACCAATGCAACAACGAGAACGGGGTAATCATCATAAGAAGGATACACCCAAAAGACAATTTACCAAAATCAATATGTCACTGGCTCAAGCGTTGCAACACGTGTTAAAGGAAAAGTTGATCACGTTAAAAGATCCTCCTCAAAATACCAATACTTCTGCTCCTAGCTATCATCACAATGCAAGGTGTGCATATCATTCTAATATTCCTGGACATGATACGAATTATTGTTGGGCGTTGAAGAACAAGATTCAAGATATGATTGATGCTAAGGAGTTTGAGTTTGACCCTCTTGAGACTCTTAATGTGATCACTGCTCCCATGCCAAATCATTACTAAGATTGAAAGCGTCCAGTTTCATTTGAATTTTTAGTTGTAATTTATTTTGTTTGTTCGAACACTTATCTTTATGTCAAACTTTGTTTTTTCTATTAATGCATTACATATGTTTGTCTTGAATTAATCCATTCGTTTTCACTATATTTAAACTATGCTTTTTTACTTCCTTTTTGTGATATTCAACTCTCGTTAAAAGCTATAAGCCTTTAGAGGTAGGATGACGAAAACGATACCATAATCTCATACAATATGATTTTGAACAGACCTTGCTGGCGATGTACAGGCATTGTTTCAATTCCTAAACAGGGGAGATATAAGGAAGTTAATCCCTAGTCAACCCCTTTGAGCTTAAGAAGTAGGAGTTTTCCTTTTCACACAAATTGAAACCCTTAATAATAACTTGGGGAGGGGTAGTTTCTCAGTTAAATCAATTGTGCATTCAATCGCAAGCTTTTCCTTCATATACAACAGGTAGTATCGAAGGCATCCTTCCAAAACAAAAGTCAGGTGATGGTTCCCCGTAATCATTAAGACGAGCAATTAGGGTTTGAGTTTGCACATGGATTTTTGGACTTCCAATGCTCAATGTTACTTTCATACTTCATGTTGGACTTATAAGATTTCCCATATCAAGTTTCAAGCCTTGAATCAAATTTTTGCCCAGTCAATTGGACAGTTGACCTAAAAATCAGCTGTATTGGGGAAAAAGTCAACTGTGGCCAATTTACAGTCAAACCTCATAATGTTTTATCCACATCAACATTATAGACTCATATGAACCATTTGATCAAGTTTGGACCACAACTCCTCAAGAAATTGGATCAGATTATCAAAAGGGTAAAATGGTCATTTTTAGGGTTTTGACTACAGAAGGGCAATTTCTAATTTTTAATCTAGCCAATGGCAAATTGGGTTCAAGCATTATTTCAAGGACTCAATGGCATCATCTTGACCTAATCACAAGGTTCAAAAGATCTCAAATGCATTGGATTGACAGATGAATTTTCCAGTAAACTGATAAAAAATCAATTGTACACTGAAAAGTCAAACTTTGACTTTTAGTCAAAATCAAGTGCCAAGGGTCATTTTTCATCAAGATGTGTCAAAACATGAAACTTGTTCACCAAGAAACCTAATTTTGAAAATTAGGGTTTAAAATGGAAAATTTTCATAACTTAGAAATTTTCTAAGTTATGAAAATTTCTTATTTTTTTCCAACTTTTCCCAACTTTTTCACCATGATGCAATTGGATTCAAAGAAAACATCCAACATGAAAGTTGTATTCCTCTACAAATTCTACAACTTTGGTTCACAAAGTTTTTCCAAAATATGCTTGGATCTCAAGTTATGATTTTGTGAATAGGGGTCCAAAAACTTTCTAACTTAGTGAAATTTTGACCTAGTTTAGGCAGGATTTTGACCTATCTTCATGGTAACTTTTCACATAGTTCCAATTGGAATCTCAAAATTCATTTCAAAGATGGATTGTATATCATGTTACAAGCTTTCAAAAATGTCCAAGAACTCTCCAAGATCATTCATGGTTAGGGAGAATCGAAAGTTTGAAAATGGAAAATCATCACTTTTGTCCAAGGCATTTTGCACCATGTTACAACTTGCAATTCTGACCAAAGCATGCTTGTACTTGGTTTACAGGTTCTAATCCTTTCTACACTCATAAATTAAATTCAAATACATTGTTTAGAGGCTTTGTTCTGAGCTTTAGAACATTACACATTGAATTAATCCATTTTTGGCAAAAAGATAACATTGTTACTTTGATAAAGCATGTTTTATGTCAAATTGTTTATCTTGAGCCATGGACCTGATTTCTTTATGCAAACAAAGTTCACTAATATCAGGAAAGGTATACCAATTATCAGCAGGCCTCAAGCTAGCTTGTACAACCTTGGCATTGTCAACTTCACCTTTTACTTCAAAAACAAGCAAGTGTGCAAAAGTCAGCATATCTTGTGCAACTGTTAAGAGCAAGTCTAAGTCTCATTTCAAACAACCTCAGCACAATATACCAAGTCAAAAAAATGAGCTAAAAGCCTCTCAAACACCCTAAAGCACTAAACCACCAACTTCTGCCCAAAACAGGACAAGCCCTGCAGAACTCAAGCCATCTTCACATTGCCTCGTGCGTTTTGTCCCAAACCACTTCAAACACTTTCTAAACAACCCATCTGAACTATCCAAGCCATTGTTCATCAACTATAACTTCATTTTCAAGCTTCACCATTTTTAAATTCTGAGTTTGCAGGTTGACTTCTACAAGGAGATTCAAGCCATTTCAAAGCAAGCTAAGCATTGGGAAAGGTCAAGGGAACATCAAGCAATCTCAAAAGAACCTCAGGCCTCACTGAAAGTTGCTGCATTGCCATATTCGAACTTGACTGAAACATGTAAATTTCAAACTTCTATCTCCTTATTTAGGAATCATTAGGCTTAGGTTTGTGAAGCAAAAATGTAGCCCTTAATGTTCTTGAACTGTACATATGCATAGGATTCATTTATGTTAGCTGAGCTAGGAGAATTTGGATGTTGAAGTTGCTGGATTTTTTAGGTCAGAAATTGGGGGTGATAAAATTCTCCCTGGTTTCTTAGAGTTAAATCAAGTTTTTATATGGTTAGAATCGTGTGATGATAAGCTATAACTTTCATGTTGCAAGTTTTTATTTTTAAGCACGTATGCAGGAGATACGGTTTGAGTTGTAGAACGCACGCATTTTTGTTCAAAGGTCAGGGATGAAGCTGGAACATGGACTGGGCCTGGCCTGCCTTGCTTTTGACACCCCCCATCCTGCTTTTTGCACCCCCCTTGGCCCATTTCTTTATTTTGCATATTTTTCATTTCTTTTTTTATCTTCTGACTTTATTATTTTTTCTTGAACATTTAAAAACACAAAAATATTTTCTTTATTTTTTGGCATTTTATCATATTTTTATTTTATTTTTATTTGCATAATAAATAATTATTAGGTTAATATTACTTTATTTTTCTAAATAAAATTGTAAAAAATATTAAGTACTTACATATTTTTATTTTTATTATATTATATATATAAAAATAATATTTTCTCACATATTTTATTTTTTAACATTTTTGTATATACATTCATTTATTTTCTTGTACATAAAAAATGAATAAATAAACTATATAAAATATATTTTCTTAAAACAAAAATTAGGGTTTCCACCCTTTCCAAAAAAAATAATCATTTTTATTTTCCCTTATTTTTAGGACATTAAATAATTTATTTCACATACATAAAATAAAATATAAAAGCATTTTTTGCATATTTATAATATATTGCATATTTAAATATTTGCTTATTTATTTATTTGTACAAATAAATTCAATATGGTTGTAATAGTTTTAGGGCTTTATTTTTTAGCAATATCCCCCCATTCAAACTTGTATCTCCCTCCCCATAATAATGTTGTAATAGTCTTAGATTTACTTTTACGTATCTTATTGCTTTCAAATGCCATGATAGTAAATTAGGGTTTGTATGCAAAGAACAAAATCAAACAAATAGAATGACTAAACACAAGACAAAAATGCATGAAAAATGACAACACAATGCACACAAGCACCTCTAGGGTTTCATCCACTTGTTGCCTTAAAAACATGGCCATGGTATGCATGCTAGGTATCTTGGCAAAACAAAACAAAACAAAAGATCATAGTCCCTCGATGAGGCTATCTTGGTTGCCTATACAAAAATGATCTAGTCCCTCAAAAATTTGCTAAGATACTTGGCAATATTGTTATCATGGTCATACGATGACCCGCGCCCATCCCGTTTAACATCCAAACACAAGGTTGTTTACCAAATACAATGGTAAAACAACAATGTCAAAAAGGTTAAAAATGTGTAGGAAAGACTTTTGAGTAGGTAGGTAGGTAGGTAGATGCTCCTAGTTACTTGATCAAACTTGCAAACATCCTTGCTATTTTTAAACACACAACAATTTCAAAACATTTCCCAAAACAAACTTTCAAACATTGAAACATTTTTCAAAAGACAAACACCTTTGTATACATTCAAACAAGAATCATTACAAAGGTTGCCTAAACAAAGGTCTCTTTTCAAAATGCTTTCAAAACCACACACAAAAGCACCATTTCAAACAATTGAAAAGAAAAAGCAAGTGATCTAAATCAAGTAACTAAGAGCCCATGGAAAACCATGGATGAAAAGGGTGCTAGCACCTTCCCTTTTCATAATCTACCCCCCGAATCCAAAAACAATCTCAAAGGTCTTTCTTGTGCTTTTTGACCTTTCCTTTGGATAAAATAAAAAGTCGATGGCGACTCTTGCTAAACCGAAACATTTGCGAACAAAAAAACACAAAACCTTAAGTCAGTTCTCCCACCGCATCACACCATGCGATATGAATTCCAGAAATAGGGCGAGTTTACCAACAAAGAACATGTCAGAGATTAACTCCCGAAACAGGACGGGGCAACTATCTATATGGCACGCGGTATGAATTCCCGAAACAGGACGAATTTACCAACTAAAACAGGTCAGAGATTAACTCTCAAAACAGGACGGGGCAACTATCTATATGACCAGGTGGTATGAATTCCCGAAATAGAACAAGTTTACCAAGAAAAAACAAATTATAGATCAATTTCTGAAACAGGACGGGGCGACTATCTACATGACCAAATGATCTCCTTCAGGACCTCCGTTCTGAAAAAGCACCCCCAGAGACTGAATTCTGGCGAGCATTCTCTTTCTGAAAAACATTCTTCATATAGAGTCATTCGTAGACTCATTCTGATACTCCTATCAACATTTACTTTGGATGGCATCTGTAAGCCCATCTCCGACGACACTCTATCACCTCTTTGAATGGCATCTTTAAGCCCATTAAAGAAGTATAATCAACCTACAGTGTCACTTCATGCACATGTGAGTGAAAACTTCTGGGCACTTAAGTGGTCAATCCTCTTCCACCTCCAGATCACGAATGTTGGACATGTCAATCTAGCTCTTCAAATTTAAGAAGATTGAACAGGGGCAGTTGTTGTACCTTAAATTTCCCTCCCATTTTTTAAGACAGTTAATTCAAGACACCTCCTCATGCTCATGAATGTCTCAAGTACTCAAGGGTTGATCGGTCAAACCTCATCCTAAGCAAGTAACCTACAACTAGGGTTTTGTGTTTCTCAAATAAAATTAATACTCTAATTCCTCAAGTGATTTTCATGGTTCCTCATATGCTTCAAGAATCCTCATGTCAAGTTTCAAGCCTTGCATTACAAGTTTGCTCAATCAATTGCTCAGATGGTTGAAAATCAAATGTGTTGGACAAAGAGTCAATTATGGTCAAATTACATTGAAACTTCAATATTTTTTATAAACATCAACATTTTGAAGTCATATTCATCATTTGATCAAGAGTTGATCTTGATTCATCAAGAAAACTCTCAATTCATCAAAATTCAAAAATTACCAAATTAGGATTTTCTTTAGGAGAAGTCAACTGAACTTTGACCAAGAATAACGTTCACGTGCTTCATCAGATTTTTCTCAACCAATGCTCAATTAGAAGGAAATTCAATTCTCTACAACTTTTCCTCTCTAATCTCAAGTCCATAAAATGCTTCATTTGAGAGATATGGACTAAAACATTATAGGCCATTTAAAAAGTCAATAAAAAGACACTTTTTGTCAATGCCACTTACATAAAGATAAAGTCTTCAAATGAAAAAAAATGATCAACATAGAGATTGTAGGGGCCATCTTGAGCTTTCCAAAAATTCAAAGATTACCTTCAAATGATGAAATTTGAGAGAGTCATGATTGGTGCAAGTTGAGCAAATTTTGAGAAATGCATGAAACTTACATTGATAAATTTTGAAATTATGGACAAATGGACCTAATTTTTTAAGTTCAAACATGTAAATGACATGATAAGAGACCCATAAATCCATTCATGCCTTATATTTTATTTTCATTTCATTTATTATGTTTTTTATTCAATTAAATACAAAATAAATTAAATAAAATAGTAAATGATGGACAAAGGCATATGGGCTTGGTGTTAGATCAAATTTGAGGCACAAAGACTCTTGGACAACCTTGAAAATGTGGGGGACAAGTGTTAAGACATGATTTGATATGGTGGGAGAACTGACTTGGGTGTTTTGCGTTTTATCACAATTGTTGCGGATAGCAAGAGTCGCCACCGAGTTTTCTTATATCCAATAAGGAAAGGGTGAAAAGAACATGAAATACCTTTGAGATATTTTCTTGAGTTCAGGGGTTAGATTATGAAAAGGGAATGTTTTAGCACCCTTTTCATCCATAGTTATTTATGGGCTCTTAGTTGCTTGCCATATCACTTTTGAAATTTCTTTGTTTGAAACGTGTTTGTGGTGAGTTTTGAAAGTATTTTTGAAAAGTGCATTCGTTTAGGCAAACTTTGTAATGATTCTCGTCTCTGTGAGAATGCATACAAAGTGTTAGCTTTTTGAAAATATTTCATGTTTTGAAAGTGTTTGGTGTGTTTGAAAAGATGTTTATTTTTTAAGATGGATTTTGAGAAAGCAACTAAGAACGTTCTACCTACTCAAAAGTCTTTTGTTCATTTCTCTCTTCCTTTGACATTGCTATCTTACCATTGATTGGTAAGAAGCCCTATCTTTGGATGTAAAGGGACGGGTGTGGGTCATCGTATAGTCATAAGATGCAATGTTGTGAGATATCTTAGTATTTTTCTTAAGGGACTAAGATCATTTGTAAGGCAACATTCACAGCATCATCGAGGGACTTTGATCTTGTATTTTGTTTTTTTTTTTGCTAAGATGTCTCTCATACATAACATGACCATTTTTAAGGCAACAAGTGGAGTTAACCCTAGAGGTCCAAGTGTGAAAAGTGTGTTTGATTTCATGCATTTTTGTCTTGAGATTAGGGTTTTTTTAAGCATCAATTTTATCTTGCCATACACACCCTAATTACTAACAATTATATGAAAACGATAAATTTCGGAAATTAAAATCCTACACTATTACATTAATAGGGGGTGGGGATACAACTTATGAATGGGGATGGAATAGGAGCTTAAATATTACAACCATATTAAATATCTATGAAGAAAATATGTGAAATATGTAAAAACAGTGTAAAAGAGAGGAAAAATCATTTTTTTAACATTATGTGTCGACACATGCTTCTATGCATCGACACATAACCATTCCTTACCTCTGTAAAACCAAATCAACTCAGTATGAGTCTATGCATAATGGTATGTGTCGACTCATTACTTGTTTGTGTCGACACATACGCGTTTTATATCGACTCATGTGGCTTTTTTCTTTCTGTTTTGTGCCTCTTATAGCACTATGTGTCGACTCACGAGGCTTTGTGTCGACTCATAGCCTATTTTGTCACTAAAATAAGTCAACTCATGTGAGTATGTGTTGACTCATGCTGCAATTTTTTCACTCTATCATTGTTTTGCTACACGTAGAGGTTAGTTCTTAGCACGTAAATGACAAGAATAGAAGACAAACAAAGGTTAGCTTCAAGGGGAATGGTTATTACATTTTATCTTCAAAGATGAAACAACTAATAATGCTTGAAATGAAGGGTTTAAAGTCAAGGAGACTTACCTTGAAGCTGGAATTTATGCTTTGAGTTTGAGTTGTTATCTTGACTGTTTTTGAACTTGGAAAAACCGAGGTGTTACAGAAGCTTGTTCTTCAGTTTGAACAACTTCTATATGATGCATGTGGAGTGTTTGGATAGTTTGTTTGGACAGAGCTTGCAAGATGTGAGAGTTCCAAATATTTGGACTTTAGAGCTCAAGATTGGAAGCTTTATGGACAGTTATGACTTTTTGAAGGTGTGAGATTTTGAGGGCTTGCCTACACAACAACACTTCTTGCTTTTCTCTCTATTCTTTCTGACCTCTTTCTCTTACAAATGCTTCTTCTATTTATAGGCAAGAGGTTTGTGTATATGAGTTGATTAGGTTTGCAAGACAACATGTTATGGTTTGGTTGGATTGCAAAGATCAAACTATGTCAAGTACTCCATAATCCCAAGATGAAGTACCAAAGTTGCTGGTTTATAGGGGTTGCTTTCCATGATTTATGGTGGAGCAAAATAAGCAGCAAAAAAAGTATGGGCTCAAGACAAATTTGTACCAAAAATTTTTCTTTTCAAGAATAGCAGTGGTGCCTTTATGTTATAAATGGAAAGATCTTTTGGACAATGGCTTAAACACTTGGGTAATAGGTCAAGAGTGGGTGTAAGCATTAAATTATGAAGAGATTTGTAAGCAAGAAGTCTTGTAACACAAGATTATGCAGCATAGCATAAGGGTTTTGTTATGTGTTCTTCAACGATCAAGCTTGATATTCTTGAATGTATTGGTGAATTGTTATTTTTGAAACTTGATGTTGACCAAAAAGTCAAAGTTTGACTTTTGGTGCTACAATTGACTTTTTCACCAATATAGCTGATGTTAGGTCATCTGATCAATTGACTAAGTAAAATTTGTGATACAAGACTTGAAAGACGACATGAGTTTTCTTGAAGGTCCATAATGATCCATTAAAGTCATTTGGAGTATTAGAAGTTCAATTCTCTTTGTGCAAACTCAAACCCTAATTTGAGGTATCAGTGTTGAGGAAATGGCTTAAACTAGTCAATCCTCGTGCAAGCTTGAGCCACTGAAAATCTTGTGAAGAATGTGTTGAGAAAAAGGGAGGGCAAATTTTGGGGTACAACACATGATCTTCTCAAAATGGAATGTTTGAAAACATGTTTTTTTTTTTGTGTTTTGGCAAGGCATTAAATACTTGGTCTTTTCCTCTTTTTTTTATCTATTTTTCTTCCACTATATAAACACACCACATTTAGACACAAGGGAGACAAAAAAATTGGCAAGAGAATAGAGTTTCAAAGAGCAAAAACATTCAACTTTGCTTCACAATCGGTTCTCAAATTCTAAGCAACTTCAAAGCGATCCAAGGTCTACAGTCACTTCCTGAAGGTCTGAGAAACATTTTCAGACTCATACCCAATCAATTCACCACATGAAACGAGCCCAACCACTTGCTCTGATTGGTAAAATTTTGATTTTTTTCAAAATCTTTCATTTCATGCGTGTTTCATAGCTACTAATCATTCAGATCTTAATATGTGAATATTTAGAACAGGTTGAGGTGATCACATGTGAAGATGAACGCCCCAGCGTCTACAACCCTTTTTTCTGGCTTACCCATTTTACAATTTTCTTCCTATTTTTCCTTTTTATTTTGTTTAATTAATTTTTTTTATTTTAATCAATTTTTTAATTAAAAAAATCATAAAAATCAAATCAAATCAAATTTAGACTTTTAATAGGTTAATTTAATTTTTGACAATATTTTCTTAATTAATTAATTAGACATAGGTTTTTTTATATAATTAATTAAATCTTTAATTTAGGTTTAATGTCTATTTATTTTATCGTTCAAATCAAACCGAAATGCACAAAAAAAATTAGTTTCTAGTCTTTTAGATGTTAAGACTTAAAGAAATAATTTTTAGCAAATATTTAGTTTACTTTCGCCATTTATTTTATTAGAAATCATTGTATAGGTCGCATAAGTTTTTTTTGTAATAGCTTAGCGTTTAAAATTCCCGCAAAGTTGTAAATATTGTAAATCTCACAAAGTCATGTAATAGTTGTAGGTCTTTACTATCCCGCATTTTATTTTCTTGCACTTATGCTACATATGCCTTATATATATAATTGTATGGCAAGATAATGATGAAACGCTAGAAAACCCTAATGAAAGATAAAATAATTGAATCAACATACTTGCACATTTCACCTCTAGGGTAACCTCCCTCTATTGCCTTCAGAAAAACAAACGGTCATGTCCCTCAAAAGGGGGGATGCTTTAGCAAAGTCCCTCGATGACCATTCGATGTTGCCTTTCGATAAATGATCTAGTCCCTTACGAAATTGTTAAAGCATCCTTACGAGTTGCCTTCAATGATCGTACGATGACCCTATGATGCCCCTTCACATCCAATAGATGGGGCTACCTACCAAATAATGGTACGAATAGCACAATCTCTAAAGGAGGAGGAAAATGACAAGAACGACCTTGAGTCGGTAGAATACTGTTAATCGCTTGCTCACAAACTTTTCAAAACAAAACATTTCACATCACACTTTTCAAAATGAAATATTTTCAAACAAACACTTTGTACGCATTCTTGAGGAATGATACAAGAATCATTATAAAGTTAGCCTTACATTGGAATTTTCAAAATATTTTTCAAAACACTTACACAAAAAGCAAATTTTAAAAAAGTGAGCTAACGATTAAGAGCCTGTAGATAACTACAGATGAAAAGGGTGCTAACATCATCCCTTTTCATAACTTACCCCCCGAACTCAAGAGCTTCAAGGTCTTTCCTGTTCTTTTCACCCTTTCCTTATTGGATAAAATAAAAGTCGGCGGCGACTCTAGATATCCGTAACATTTACGATAAAATGCAAAATAAGTCAGTTCTCCCACCGTATTATAATATCTCAACTTCACTCAGTAGCACCCAGATGCTCTGGATGAAAAGTCAGCTTGAGGACTTCCAGATATATGAAGATAACATACCCATATTCTATGACAACACAGTAGCTATATGTCTGAGTAAGAATCATACATTACACTCTAGAGCCAAACACATAGAAATTAAACACCCTTTTATCAGAGATTATGTTCATAAAGGAGTTTTAACCTTATAATTCATAGACACAAACCATCAGTGGGATGATGTTTTTACAAAACCCTTATCTGAAGACATATTTCTATTCATTTTAGAAAATCTGAAAATGACCTTTTGTCCTAAATAAGACTCTGATAAAATGTTAGACTTACTATGTAGATTTGCTTTTACTGTTTAAGATTATGACTCTGATATTTCTACAAGTTAGAAATTGTCAAAAACCTTAACGTCAAATCTGATTGACAAACATTAAAATCGTGTCCCCTCAAACGTATGGCTATGATTTGAAGATGACATTTGTCAATTCTAATCAATTAAAAATTATTTAACAACACCTCGAGCACTGGGTTTTTTGAGATTTGGTTTTAAAGTAATTATTACACCCTCTTTTATAGTCATCATTATTTTGTTTCTTGTACATTTTCTTTTTCAATTTTAAAAAAAAATTCATATAAAACACTCACTTTTCTCACATTCACACACTTTGAAAACCACTATCAAACTTTCTTTTCTCTAAGACCTAAAACCCTCACATATTCCTTTCATCTCCGCCATGAATGCTCAGTAACAAGAAGTTTTCAACTTCTCTCAACAAATGGAAAAGGCTCAATCTTCTGTTGCAGCGGTATAGCGTTAAGCAAAAAGTAAGGTATTAATTTACCGGGTGATATAGGTTATATTGTATCATGTCCAAAGAGATTGGTTATTGAATTTTCGTTCGATAATTTTCTCATTAATGAGTTTAGGGTATGAATGGTATAGAAAAGAAAAGTATCAACAGAAAATAAATGTAAATAAAAGTAAAAACTAAGGAAGAACTTATCAAGCCTGCATATAATCTACTCATCACAGAATTAAATCTACCGACCAGTTACATTTAAACTAACAATACTCATCAATGTCATCACAAATCACTCACAACCTAAGTCATTTCTAACTCAAATTGAGAGACCGATTGTATCACCAAGTGTGATCGCTGGAAATAGAACTGACTGTTTTGAAATGCTGGTTCGCGAAATGTCGCGGTAAGCAAGAGTCGCCACCGTCTTTTATGTTCTCCAACAAGGAAAGGACAAAAGCACAACAAAATTCCTTTTCGAGATGTTTCTCGGTTCGGGAGGTAGATTATAGAAAGGGAAGGTGTTAGCACCCTTTCTATCCGTGGTTATCCACGGGCTCTTAGGTACTTGCTCACTATGTTTTCAAAAATTGTTTGCTTTTCTTGTGTTCGTGGGTTTTGAAAAAAGTTTAGTTTGAAAAACTTCTAGGTAACTCTTGTATCAGTCCTCAAGAGTGTATGAAGTGTTTGTTTGAAAACTTTTTGAAAGTGTAGGTGCGAAAAGTTGTTTTTTTGTTTTTGAAAGAGCAAGTACCCAGGAGAAATCTACCTACTCTAAGGAATTAAGTTGTGTAAGAGTCCTTTAGACAGTACTATCCCACTATTGAGAAGTAGGTAGCACTGTCGTTGGAGTTATTCGGGTCAATTCGATTATAAGGGACATGTGTGGTCATCAAAGCAATAGTAGGACACCTTAGCGGTAACCCTAATGTCCTAGATCCTTTTTCTATCTGAGGCAACCGTTTCGAGGCAACTGGATCTTTAGACAGGAGGGCGACCTCTAAAACACCCTATACTTAATGACCACCTCGAGGCAACCAAGTGAGGCGTACCCTAAGAGTGGCATGTGCACGTGTGTCAGGATTCAATTAATATTATCTTTGCACATGTATTTGTGAGCTACGGGTTGATTTTATTTTTCATACAAGTCTTGTCATGCATAATTAACAGTTAATAATTTGCGGGAAAATAAATTGCGGAAAATTGAATCTACGCTATTACAAGGCGTCGTGTATTTACATCGCCAAAAACATAACCCTTTGAAAAAATAAATGCGAGAAATTTAAAGAAAGCGATAAAGTCCTAATTAACTATTACATTCTCGGAGCAGATACATAAATATAATCAAAAAAAATGAATTAAAAATAAATATGCGCGCGAAAGAATTGAATGGGACGTCCTTAGGGTTTTGACCCTTTTTTAGGAAAGAAAGAAATTTTGTCCTTTTTTGCAATTAAGTTAATATTAAACCTAACAACTAATTAATTAATTAATTAAAAGAAAGAGTATTTTTTTATGTTTTTTATGTTTTAATGAAAATAAAATAAATTAAAAGTCAAGAAAACCCTAATTCTATGTTAATTTTATTTATTGTAAAAAAGATTAAAATTAAACCTAATTAACAAAAAGACTAAATTAATTACTTTACATTTATTTACAAAAAAATAATTGAAATTAATAAATAAGAATAATAATATAAATATTTACATTTTCTGATTTTATTATGAAAAATAATTAATTTGTTAATTAAATACTAATAATAATAATTATTAAAAGAAAAGAAAGAAAATAAAAATAATAAGAAGTAATAAAACCAGGGGGTGTTGGGCCCAAATGGAGGTGAGAAAGGCAATCTGAAGCCCATTAAGCACAAAGCCACATTTGACTTCTGGAATTGTCTGCACGTTGGTTGACTGGGGAACATCATAGTCAGCACTTCATGGCCATTGGATTGGTGATGGTGGCCACATGGCATGCTGATTATTGAAGGTACATGGTGGAATACGTTGGCAAGCCTGCACATGATTATGTTATGAAAAATAGAAACAAATATGGGGTGGACCTGGGAATCGAACCCAGGTCCCAATGGTTACCAGCCACCTCACTAGCCACTACTCCACTCGCCTGCGTTTGTTAGTATGACGAAAGACAAATATAATATATAACAAATAACTATTATGCTGGAAACACAAAATCACGCGCGTTTTATTTGAACTGCCCAACCACATATTACCACGTCATCATCGTCTTCCCTGAAACCTGTATAAAACAAATAGATAGCGGGGGTTTTTAACCCCCACAAAACAGGATGAGGAAAAATAGTGAATGGGTCCCTGGGCTATATAAATTGTTCGCGAGGGTTCCACTAGATTCGTCTGAATGCAACGAGTTCAACCATGTGCATCACGAGGCTTGATTTTTCCTATACTGAAAAGCCCTAATCTAGAAGCTTGGAAACCCTAGAATTCATCAATGGCAATTTCTGTTTCAGGGCGTTTCAATGCAATTAACCTATGCCAAAAGCTTTGTACAACCCCTATGATCACAAAACAATCAACAAAACATGTTAATGATGCATGAATCAAAGTATGCGATTATGAAAAAACCTCCAAACCGTGAAACTGTTATCCTTGGATTCTTTGAGCTGTAGCGTGTGGTTTTGATTCCTACACGTTCCTGGGAGTGCTAGCAATGTATTAAAATCCTCAAATTGCTTTGAAAGGGCCTGGAACCTGGAAAACAATTTTGGCTTTTTCTTGATTTTTTTTTAATATGGTTATGGCTTTGTGCAGCAATTTTCACGTCCATGGCATTAGGGTTAGGTTCTGTATATATAATGGACTGAATTTAGGTTACAATCTTGACCAAAAATCCTTGGAATTATGGTTTGTATATTTGATTGAAAATCAAATATTTTTCAATCTTTTTGATTGAAAAATCTTGCCAAACTTAGAGATCCTTGTCCCCTTGATGTGCACACGGAATCTCCAGCATATATTGAGCTTGTTTGCTTCACCAAAAGATTGAAAAATCAAATCTTTGAATTTCCTACATTTTAAATTAATTAAATGAATTAAAATCAATTAAAAATCCAATTAATTAATAAAAAATAAGAAAATAATTCAATTTAATCTCAATGGGTCATGCATAAGCCTTGGACAAAGTTTCAAGAAGGAATTTGAGGCCCATTAGCAAAAACAAAGTGTTTTGAGCAAAGTTGACTTTTGCAAATTCACAAAAATTTCCCAACTTCTCCAATGCATATCTTGCTCAATTTTGATCATATGAATATGTTCTTGGACATTTTGGAAAGGTCTTGAAGTCCTCTAACCAATGCCTTTGGTCCCATGTCATTTGGATTTAACAATCTCAAGTTATGGTATTTGACTTAAAGTGCATTTTTGTTGACTTTTGAATTTGACCTATAATGTAGAAATTGATAACTTTTTGTGAGAGAATTTATTGGACTTGGAATGTGAATATGAGTTGTAGGAAATGTCATCCCCTTCAAAATGAGCATTGGATAGGATTTTTCTAATAAACCATGAAAATGTTATGCCCTGGTCAAGTTACTGTTGACTTTTCTACTGTCCAAAAATAGTAACTTTTGCATCTTTGATGATTTTTGAGCCATGCTTGTGGAATCATGATCAAGACTTGATCAAATGATGATTGTGTGCTCAAAATAAGATGTTGACCAAAAATTCTGACTTTTGACTGTAAAATGACCATTTTACCCCTGCAGTTGATTGTGAACCAAATAGGGCTTTTGACTGTGCAATTTTGACACTGAGTCTTGAAACTTGACATGTAAATGCTTGACAATGTATATAGGCCTATAAGACTTGATTGAGCCATTGAAAACCTCAAATTCTGTGAAAGAACCAAAACCCTAATTTTGACTGGCTTAGGAGGCATTTGGACTGTGCAACCCTTGAGAAATCTTGAAGAATATGGGAGGGCAAATTTTGGGGTACAACAGTTGCCCCTGTTCAATCTTCTTAAACCTGAGGATGTAGATTGGCTTGCGTGCCTTTCGTGATCCGAAGGTGGAAGATGATTGAACACTAGAGTGCCCAGAAATTTGCACTCGCATAATGTAGTGTCAACAGTGTGATGTCGGGAATGGGCTTATAGATGCCATTTGGAAAGATGATGGATAGGAGGATGGGCTTATAGATGCCATCTGGAAGTGTGACAGAATCTTGTCGGGAATGGGCTTATAGATGCCATTTAGGGGTGTCGATCGCGTAAGAGATTCCTTAGCGAGAACTTGTGTACCTGAGAAAGAAAGATAATTTCCTGGCCTGTTACAGGGGTTGATCTTCGAACTCTTCATGCAGATATGCCCTGGCTAGATACAGGTATTGAATCTACAATCAATCGCTCACAGATATGCCCTGGCTAGATACAGGTATCGAATCTGGAATTAGTCGTCTACAGATATGCCCTGGCTAGATACAGGTATCGAATCCGGAATTGGTCGTTTACAGATATGCCTTGGCTGGATACAGGTATCGAATCTGGAATTTGTCGTCTACAGATATGCCCTGGCTGGATACATGTATCGAATCTGGAATTTCGTCCACAGATATGCCCTGGCTAGATACAGGTATCGAATCTGGAACTTCAAAAGGTTGGTAGAGATAACTTTCCTGGCTGGATACAGGTGTAGATCTCTAACCTGAGAATGAAAGATAGTTTCCTGGCTTGCTACAGGTATTGATATTCAAACTTTTCATGCAGATATTCCCTGGCTATATACAGGTGTCAAATCTATAATCAATCGCTCACAGATATGCCCTGACTAGATACAGGTATCAAATCTGGAACTTCAAAAGGTTGGTCGAGATAACTTTCCTGGCTGGATACAGGCGTAGACCTCTGACCTGAGAATGAAAGATAATTTCCTGGCTTGTTACATGTGTTGATCTTCAAACTCTTCATGCAGATATGCCTTGGCTAGATACAGGTATCGAATCTACAATCAATTGCTCACAGATATGCCCTGGCTAGATACAGGTATCGAATCTGGAACTGCGAAAGTTGATGGTAATCGTCTTTTGATTGACCTTTTCCTGAAAAGGAAAAACATTAGTTGCAATGTCATGATGTTCTCAAAAATAAATGAGATCGTGTCGTATGCACTTTATCATGTATGTAAGCAGGATGTATGAAATATGAAATGTCTATGAATGTATTTTCGTCTAGGAAAATAAATCCTTGATGAATGCCGGGAGCTTGTTGAATCCTGGGCTGATGTTTGAAGAGTAGAGTTATTCGTTTCCGCTGGGGATGATGATTGCAAGAATAAACCGGTAGGAGAAGATGACTCCATTGAGGAATAAACCTGGTGAAGATTACTCTACGGGGAATTACTCTGTGGGAAAAGATACTTCACTGAGATTTTGATGATAACTCCGCTGGGGATTCCGTTGATAAGCTCTGTTGAGGAATTTGATGAACTCCGCTAGGGATAGGAAGAACTTCGCTGAGGACAATCATTCTGTTTTAATTTGTTGAGGATAACCCAGTTATAGGCTCTGGTGGGGAATAACCTCTGAATATGGCTGGAGAGATGCGTTGGTACGCAGCAGGGGACCAGCTTCCAGACTCTACTGGGGATAAGCTTCCAGAATCTACTGGGGATAAGCTTCCAGAATCTATTGGGGATAAGCTTCCAGAATCTACTGGGGATAAGCTTCCAGAATCTACTGGGGAGGATGATTCAACTCTCCTGGGGAAACTTTGGACTGTACTGGGGAATGGCTCTACTGGATGTTTGTATTCTGCCGGGGAACAATCTTATACTTCAGTCGGGGAATATTAAGACTGTCGGGGATGCTTGCCCCGGAACATCTGCATACTCCGCTGGGGAATGTTGAGATCTTCTGGGGATATCCAGCTTCCTTAGGGCTGACAGTAGCCTAACTCTGCTTGGGGAGAGTGTTGCTGACTTGCTAGGGATACTGTGCCTTTTTGGGGCTTATGGGAGACCAACTCTGCTCGGGGGAGAGTATTGCTGAATCTTGTCTTACTCTGTGGGGAGTGAAGGTATCTTGGTCATAGTCTTCAGCTGAATCTACCTTGGTACCTTGGTGGACAGAGCAACTAGATCACTTAGACCATTCTTATTATTGCCCCTGTTTCTGATGTTACCTGTAATTAGTCCTTTGTTTCGTATGCAAATATTTGTGATTAGAAATTAATGTCAAATGCATATATCAAAAATGAACATTGGACGTTCTTTGCAAAACAAAACAGATAAAGGAAAATCAATTGGCAATTTGTCTGAAAAGTGAGTTGTATTGATATTGAAATTTGCCTGTAAATAGGCGTTTGTGTACAAGAGGTTGGCGTCCTAGTAAGAGAACGCCGCCTAACAAAATAGAGTTTATACAATTTTGTGAAAAGAAAATAAAACGGCTATGTGAAAAATCCCACTGGGTTCCAACTCTGCTATCGCCTTTATGTCTTCAAGCGTCTCATCACTTTGCTGCTTAGTTGAAGATGAAGCTGACTGATTGGTGCCGTCTGAGCCTGATAGTTGATGTTGAAGGTGATCTAATGAGACATAGTATTACCCTTTAATCCCTAACTTTTTCCTGGACCGCCCTTTCGGGTTTTCAGTCCACCGGGATACCCATTTTTGCCCAAGTCGCCTTTTCAGATTTTCGACTTGCCGGGTGTACAGATTTTTTCATTTCATCCCTTATTTTTGCCCGAACCCTTTTGGTTCACCGGGAAACCCTTATTTTTGCCTAGGTGTGTCAACCTAGTGGGTCTTTAATTCATGCGTAGTATCTTTTTACTATGCCTGCATTGGCGGGGTGAGGAAGGTCGTCACTATCCATGGTGGTTAGAATCATCGCTCCTCCTGAGAAGATATTCTTAACCACAAATGGCCCTTCGTACGTAGGGGTCCATTTGCCCCTGGGATCACCTTGAGGTAGGATGATGCGCTTGATTACCAGATCCCCAACTTGATACTCTTGTCGTAAGACTTTCTTGTTAAAAGCCTTGATCATCCGTTTTTGGTACGTCTAACCATGACAAATAGCAGTGAATCTCTTTTCGTCGATTAGGTTTAATTGATCAAGCCGGGTCTGGATCCAGTCATCTTCGTTCAAACCTGCATCCTTAATGATTCAGAGAGAGGGTATCTGAACTTCAATGGGCAGGACTGTCTCCGTGCCATAGACCAAGGAAAAGGGTGTTGCCCCTGTTGACGTCCGTGCTGAGGTACGGTACCCATGAAGAGCAAACGGTAACATCTCGTGCCAATCTTTGTAGGTCACTGTCATCTTCTGCACAATCTTCTTAATGTTCTTGTTAGCTGCTTCTACAGTCTCATTCATCTTCGGTCGGTAAGGAGAAGAGTTGTGGTGTTGTATCTTGAATTGCTCGCAGAGCTTAATTATCATCTTGTTATTAAGATTGGTACCATTGTCCCTAATGATCCTCTCAGGTACACCGTATCGACAGATCAGGTTGTGCTGAATGAACCGTGCCACGACGTTCTTGGTTACGGTAGCAAAGGAAGCTGCTTCAACCCACTTTGTAAAGTAATCAATCGCTACCAGGATGAAGCGATGCCCGTTGGATGCCGTAGGTCTGATCTCGCTGATCATATCAATGCCCCACATTGCAAAAGGCCAAGGTGCTGTCAAGACGTTCAGAGGAACTGGAGGAATGTGCACCTTATCAGCATAGATCTGGCATTTGTGACACGTCCGAGAATGTTGATAACAATCAGCTTCCGTTGTGGACCAGTAATATCCTGCCCGAAGGATTTTCTTTGCCATGGTATGTCCACTAGAACGTGTTCCGAAGGTACGTTCATGCAGCTCTGCCATGATCCTTTCTGCTTCAGTCTTATCCATACAACACAGTAAGGTTGAATCATGGTTCCGCTTGTACATAATGCCATTGTTGAGGAAGAACTTTGCCGCGAACCTTCTCAGAAACTTTTTGTCGTTAACAGATACACCCTCGGGGTATTCTTGGGCTTCCAAGTACCTCTTCACTTCATGATACCAAGGTTTTTCAGTTACCTCTTCAACCTCAAGATCACAGCAATGTGCGGGTTCATCCAATTTCCATATAATGATTCGGGGAGCCTCGTTGTCCCATTTGACTTTGAACATAGAAGACATTGTAGCCAACGCGTCCGCTAACTGATTCTCCTCTTTTGGGAAGTGTTCAAAGGTTATCTCTTCGAAGTGGGGGATCAATGTCAACACGTACTCCTTGTAGGGAATAAGATTTGGGTGTTTCGTATCCCACTCGCCTTTGATCTGACTGATCACAAGAGCGAAATCTCCGAAGACACTCAGAAACTTGATCCTTAGGTCAATAGCAGCTCGAAGACCCATGATGCACGCTTCATACTCCGCCATGTTGTTGGTGCAGTTGAAACATAGTCGGGCAGTAAGTGGAGTATGAGAGCCTTTTGGAGATATGATCATAGTGCCGATACCATTACCCAAAGCGTTTGAGGCTCCGTCAAAGTGCATAGACCATCGGGATCCTTCCTCAGGTCCTTCATCCGGTCCAAGTACTTCAGAATCAGTTACTACCATGATATTCTCGTCTAGAAATTCAAAGTTCATAGATTGGTAGTCATCCACTGCCTGATGTGCCAAATGGTCTGCCAATACACTCCCCTTGATTGCTTTTTGCGTAGTGTACTGGATGTCATATTCGGTCAAGATCATCTGCCATCTTGCTATTCTTCCGGACAAAGCAGGCTTTTCGAAGATGTACTTGATTGGATCCATTTTTGAAATCAATAGAGTAGTGTGAGTCAACATATACTGTCTCAGCCGGCGAGCATCCCATACCAAAGCACAGCAAGTTTTCTCGAGCAGTGAGTATCGGGTCTCACAGTCGGTAAACTTTTTGCTAAGGTAATAAATGGCGTGCTCTTTTCGGCCAGACTCGTCATGCTGCCCCAGCACACATCCCATTGAGCTGTCAAGTACTGTCAAGTATAATATTATAGGTCTCCCTTCAACCGGTGGCATAAGGATGGGTGGTTCTTGGAGATACTCTTTGATTCTTTCGAAAACAGCCTGACATTCATCGTTCCAACGTACTACTTGATCTTTCTTCAATAGCTTGAAGATTGGTTCACAGGTAGCAGTTAGGTGCGAGATGAACTGGGCAATGTAATTCAGCCGTCCCAGAAAGCCTCTGACTTCTTTCTCTGTCTTGGGAACCGGCATCTCTTGTATGGCTTTCACTTTGGCAAGGTCCACTTGAATACCTTTGTCGCTCACGACGAAACCCAGCAGTTTTCCGGATCTCACCCCGAAGGTGCACTTGTTCGGGTTTAACCTTAGCGTGTACAACTTCAGACGGTCAAACAGCTTCTGTAGATGGTCAAGGTGTTCCACCTCAATTTGGGACCTTGCAATCATATCATCGACATATACTTCGATCTCATGATGGATCATATCATGAAACAAAGCAACCAAGGTACGTTGGTAGGTTGCCTCAGCATTCTTCAACCCAAATGGCATGACCTTGTAGCAGAAGGTACCCCACTGAGTAACAAAAGTGGTCTTATCCATGTCTTCAAGAGCCATCTTGATCTGATTATAACCGAAGAATCCGTCCATGAAGGAGAATACTTTATGCTGAGCGGTGTTGTCAACCAGAACGTCGATGTGAGGCAGAGGGAAGTCATCCTTAGGGCTCACCCTGTTCAAATCCCTGTAATCAACACACATTCGGACCTTACCATCTTTCTTCGGTACTGGAACCACATTGGCAACCCACTGAGGGTAAGAAGTCACTGCTAGAAAACCGGCGTCGAATTGTTTCATAACCTCAGCTTTGATTTTCTTGGAGATCTCTGGACGCATACGGCGGACCTTCTGTTTTACCGGAGGGCATTCTTCCTTGGTAGGAAGGTGATGAACCACAATGTCGGTATCCAACCCAGGCATGTCTTCGTAAGACCAGGCAAAGATTTCCACATAGTCATGCAACATCTGAATCAACCGTTGTTTCACACTGAGCTCTAGATTGGCACCAATCTTGACTTCCTTTCTGTCTGTCTCAGTACCCAGATTTACCGTTTCCACTGGCTCTTCATGTGGCTGAATGGCCCTCTCTTCCTGGAGTAACATGTCTTGCAAGCTCACCAGGCACCTCACAATCATCTTCACCTTCGTCTTCGGCTAAGTTGATCGGATTTTCGAAGTCATAACTGGCAGTAGCAGAGTCGTTACCAGTGAGATCCAGAGTGGATTGGAACCTGTATAGGTGAGTGTGTGTAAATATAGTTGTTTTGCAATATATGATAAAGAAAGAAAAGGAGCGCAAGATTTGACATGCAAAAAACGTCCAATGCTTTTATTAATGATATATGAAAATGACACACAAAAGCCCTCACAAATGAAGCCACGGTGCCCCGGGTAAGACACCGGGACATAAAGTTTAGAATTATTGTTTGTTACAAATTCAAAACAAAGGAGTTCATTACTGAGTGACAAAAGTAATAGGTGTGAAATCTTTCGCAGTTCAGTTTCTTGGTCCACCGTTGGTTGTTGGGTAGATCCAGCTGTCGAATTCAGATTCCTCCACATCGTCTTCAATAGCATTTACTCCCGGGTTGGTGATGAATACAGGAGATCTTCCAATCCTTGCCTTACGAACAGCCCTATGAGCTTCTGCAGTGAAACCCAAACCAAACTTGTCAGTCTTTGGAGTGAAATCAGGAAGTTGGCCCCAGTTTGCACACTCACCCTTCTCAATAACAGCCCGAGCATCCTTTAAGGAAGCCATCTTCAAAGGAGGATCTTCAATCACAGTCTCTGTTGACGCCAGTGTCTGAGGAACCTCTTCAAAGTGTTGAAAGGGGGTCTCAATGAACTCCCCATCCATTTCTATGTACCGGAACGAGTTAAGGTGGCTGACCATGTATTCCTCCTCCCCCTGAACTGTCACAATCTTCCCTCTGACCGGGTATTTCAGCTTTTGATGCAGTGTGGAGGTCATAGCTCCAGCCTTATGGATCCAAGAACGACCCAGCAAACAAGAGTAGGACGGTCGGATGTCCATCACATAGAATGTTGAATCAAAGACCTGCGAACCAACCCTGATTGGAATATCAACTTCACCATGTACCATCCTTTTGGACCCGTCAAAGGCCCGGACAACAATGTTACTTGGCTTGAGCTCTAAACCCTCACAATCCAGCTTGTCTAGAGCTTTATTGGGTAATACGTTCAACGAGGAACCAGTGTCAACCAGCACATGGGCAAGAGTAGTGCCCCTGCATTCAATGGAGACATGCAGGGCATCGTTATGGTTCTTCCCCTTAGCAGTCAGATCAGCGTCGGAGAAACCCAAACCATTATCAGCAGTTAAGTTGGATACACACTCAGTAAATTGATCAGCAGATGTCTCTTGTGGCACATGGGCCGTCTTCAGGAAGGTAATCAGGGCCTTGGCATGGGCCTCTGAGCACAACAACAGTGATAGCATAGAAATTTTAGATGGGGTGTGCCCCAGCTGCTCAACTACGTTGAAATCACTCTTCTTGATAATCTTGAGAATCTCTTCCATCTCTTGCTTGGAAGCTTCAACAGTGGTTGTCTTCGGTGCCTCCGTCTGGGCAGGCACATCAGTAGCAATCCCTTTGCCCCGAGGGTCAGATGACTCGGCAGCAGGGGTAGAAATAGGAACTTGGTCAGGCAGGGAAGTGGGCACACTTGCAGGTGTAATGACAAGAGGTCTCTGAATAGCTGGTGGTGCAATATCTGGTGAGAAGAGCCTACCACTACGAGTGACTTTAGCAGGCCCAGTGATGTTACTGACGCCGGTACTAGTATCGAACTCTTGTTTTACTCCAAGCACATAAACATCTGCCCCATAGTGCCACGGGACAGCTTTGTCAGACGTATAGGGGAGGGGCCCCGGAACAGTGATGATGATAGGAGAAATCTTCTGAGTAGACATGATTTTGACAAGCTTCTCTGAGGGAGCCTTAGGAGAGTTGTTGAAAATGGTGACAATGGACACTTCTTCAGTAGGGACAACAGGAACAGCAATCTTCTCGAACAAGATCTCTTTGTTATTCATCAGGTTTTAGACGCCTGACTTCAACAAAGGACAACCAGCAGGTGAAACAGAACATAGATGGCAACCTTTACCACATCCCGGAAATAAACCGGCTAGCAACAGGTTCCTTTTGATGGTCAACAATGGAGTAAAAATATCATCCACAGAGGCTACATACAGGTCTTCTTCCACAACATTTACTCCATGCTGGGGCCTAGGAGCAGTCACAACATTGGGCCTTTCGGGCGCCTCGAACTCTATTTCTTTAGCATCAATAAGGTCCTGAACCTTATTCCTCAGAGCCCAACAATCATCCGTAGTATGCCCCGGGCTGTCAGAATGATAAGCGCAGCGGGCGTTGGGATTGTACTTTGGAGACGTCGTATTTACTACCTTCGGAGCTTCCTTGACAATTACCAGATTAGTTGACAGTAGTTGTGGCAATATCTGAGATAGGGTCATACTGAGCCGAGTGTACTGCCTTTTAGGTCTCTCACCCCTTGGCTGGTTGTATTGCTGAGGAGCAGCAGCAGGCTTTGAGATTACCACCGCATTGACAGCTTGGCGGCGTTCTGGTTTATTTTGTCTCCTTGTACCATAAACAGCACTAGATTCCTTCTTGAAGGGCTTCTTTTCAGATCTCAAGGAGGCACCTTTTTGTATCTTCCCAGACTTGAGACCAGCTTCTATCCTCTCACCAGTCAGGATCAGATCTGTAAACCCAGCAGAAGAATTCCCAATCAGATGGTTGAAGAACGGACCAGACAGGGTCCCCAGGAACATATCAACGAGCTCACGGTCAGTCAAAAGTGGCTGCACCCTTCCAGCCAGGACTCTCCACTTTTGCGCATACTCCTTAAAACCTTCACCCGTCCCTAGTGAGATACCCTGGAGTTGGGTACGCGTGGGAGCGAGGTCGAAATTATATTGATACTGCTTGTAGAACGCAATAGCCAAGTCCTCCCAGTTACGAATACTAGTTCCATCCAGCTGATAGAACCATTCGAGTTGAGTCCCTGAAAGACTATCCTGGAAGAAATGGATCCATAAATTCTTGTCTGCAGTATACGGTTGGATCTTCCTTACATATGATCTGAGATGCAGCTTAGGACAGGAAGCTCCGTCGTACTTTGCAAAAGCGGGTGCCTTGAACTTGTGTGGGATCACCACCCCAGAAGATAAGCCTAGATCTCCAAAGTCCAACCCGGGCACGTGTTGAATCTCCATGGCACTTAGGCCGTCTTCCAGCTGTTTGCACCTGTCCTCAGCAGGAGGGTACTGTTCATCATTATAATCTGTCTCGTTGTCGGAGACCACGGAACTAGGAACCCTTCCCCCTTGGGGACTATCTTTCCCTACAGAGGAAGTAGCCAGATCAGCCTCATTTTGCAGTGCATTCCCAAACCTCCATCTAGTGTTGAACAATACAATCCTCTTCTTCTTCTTCTTCTTCAAAAGAAGAGTCTTCAACTCCTGTTGACCCTGGGCTAAGCTCATGACCAACTCTTGGAACTGGGCGTTCTGGGCCTGGAGGGCCTTGATAGCTTGTTCAGTAGTAGCTTCAGAAGTCATGATGATTGCTGAAATAAACAGCGAAGAAGATTAAGCAACCTGTAGAAAAAGGGTACCTGCTATGCATATGATGAATGGAATGCGTATGATTCATGTTTTCAAAGATAATCGGGATTCAACTTTGTAGACAAAAAGGAAACAAACTTTATTAGATTCAACTTTGGAATTTAAATTGTTCAACAACTTGCCCTTAGGCGTTACAAGGATGAAAATACTGAAAAGGAAATAAAAGCTGTAAAAGAAACATCTAAAGCCCATCAGTGCTCCCATGGCCTCTTCTTCTCAGTACGGATATAGTCATTCAGGATCCGCTCATTCTCTAATTGCTTAGTCAGCTTCTGGATCTTTTGTTCCTGTTCATTGAACCTTTCCCGATAAGAATCCCGTTCTTCCTGTAGTTGCGCCCAAGACCTTTTTAGTGTGTCAACATCAGTGGGTATCTGAGGAGGGAGTACAGTTGGAGGAACCCCGTCTCTATCAGGAAATTCAAGAATAATAGGTCTGACGGCTTCGTATGGCATACCTAACTTCTGAGCACGGATGCGGACCCATCTGTAGTAGGATTCCATAGGCAGAGAAGTCTTCGGTCCCAACTCATGTGGGTCAGCTTTATGAATTCTGTCCCAAGCCCTGATGAATCTACGACGTAGTTCGTCACTATCTACCTGAAACTCAAAACTAATGTGAGGTACCAACATCTCATGAGGCCCTGCTATTCTGGCTCTTCCAAATTGACGGAGAGCTAAACATGGATTATAAGAGATTCCTCCCTGGGTACCGATCAATGGAACATTAGGATACTCTCCGCAACGATCAATAACAGCTACCTCATCCAATCCTCTGAGAGTCTAAATGATGTCATTATCAGTGAGAGACATTAACCTGTGAGCCCAGCCTCTTCCTTCTTTGTTCTTCAGCACGAACTTAGGGAGGTGCGAAATAAACCACCTCACTAATAAAGGAGCACAACACCACAAAGATCCCCATCGTGGGGCAGTACGAGCATAGAGTTGTTGTAGGATATCACCCAAGAGAGTGGGTACAGGATTCCGAGACATGAAGATCCTTATGGCATTGACATTGACAAAGTTATCAGGATTTGGAAACAATACTAGACCATATAATAGGAGAGCTAGGATGTCTTCGTACGCCCTGAAGTCTAAGTCATTCCAGAAACTATTTGCTTTACTAATCAGAAACTTAGCCAAAAAGCCCTTAACTCCACTTCTAGTCACCCAGTTATCCATTACCTCTTTGTTGGTCAAAGGAAGGGCTGCAGCAATCTCCTCAAGTCTAAGAGTCTTTTCCCAACCAGTGAAAGGAGTCTGCTCCAAAACAGGGATACCAAGAAAATCAGAGAATTCTTCCAAGGTAGGGACCAGCTGGAAGTCTTGAAAGGTGAAGCAATGGTACAGGGGATCATAAAACTGGGTCAGGACACTCATCAGTTGTTGGTCCCACTTTGAAGTGACTAAACCGAGAAGAGAACCATGCCTCTGGATGAAGGAAGTAGTATTTGGAATTCTATCAACCAACTCTTTAAGCAAATCAGGTGGGTGAACAAAGTTGAGTCAGATAGTATTCCTTCGCATAGGCATCATAATGTCCTACAAAACAGAGAAAAGATGAAACCCTCTTGTCTTTGAAATGGGCCAGTCCTTATGCAGGATGCATGCAATGTTATGATGGTATGATGTTATGGTAAAGCACACCACAAGTATTCACAAAGGCAAACATGATAAGGCACACAAGTCACACAAGACAGCCCTTAGAGTTTGGGCCAGCATGAAGTTCAGGTACTACCCTCTTTCAGTTTCGTTGGTTAAGACCTGTCCTTGAAAATAGTAACCGGGTTCTAGAGGATCTCAATATCATTGATTACCCTCAATCGGTCATAACTCCAGCGTCACAATCTTTTCTTGCGGCCAGAACCATCACGAGAGTTTAGCCTCAATGAGTGTAGCATACTGCTACTGTTCTATGGCCAAGTTGGGTCAATTTAGGGTTCTAAGGTCAGTTGGTGCTTAATGACTCCTCAGAAGACCCATATTCTCCTTGTTCCAACACAAGGGATATCGGTACAGACCAAGGTGTCACACCAACGTAGCTACTGCTTCACCTGTGTCGGTCTACGCCAGACAGGTCCCTCACAGCTTATGCTACCTAAAGGGTATTCCCCAGATCCGGGTTAGGATCTATGAAACTCCGATGCAAACCCACAAATATAAAAGCAATCAAGGCATACAATTGAAAACATAAGAGTGGTATAATCCTAAGGTACACCTCACTTATTAATATTCCCCAGCAGAGTCACCAGTTCTGGGATCGGTGGAAATAGAACTGACTGTTTTGAAATGTTGGTTCGCAAAATGTCGCGGTAAGCAAGAGTCGCCACCATCTTTTATGTTCTCCAACAAGGAAAGGACAAAAGCACAGCAAAATTCCTTTTTGAGATGTTTCTCGGTTCGGGAGGTAGATTATAGAAAGGGAAGGTGTTAGCACCCTTTCTATCTGTGGTTATCCACGGGCTCTTAGGTACTTGCTCACTATGTTTTCAAAAATTGTTTGCTTTTCTTGTGTTCGTGGGTTTTGAAAAAAGTTTAGTTTGAAAAACTTCTAGGTAACTCTTGTATCAGTCCTCAAGAGTGTATAAAGTGTTTGTTTGAAAACTTTTTGAAAGTGTAGGTGCGAAAAGTTGTTTTTTTGTTTTTGAAAGAGCAAGTACCCAGGAGAAATCTACCTACTCTAAGGAATTAAGTTGTGTAAGAGTCCTTTAGACAGTACTATCCCACTATTGAGAAGTAGGTAGCACCGTCGTTGGAGTTATTCGGGTCAATTCGATTATAAGGGACATGTGTGGTCATCAAAGCAATAGTAGGACGCCTTAGCGGTAACCCTAATGTCCTAGATCCTTTTTCTATCTTAGGCAACCGTTTCAAGGCAACTGGATCTTTAGACAGGAGGGCGACCTCTAAAACACCCTATACTTAATGACCACCTCGAGGCAACCAAGTGAGGCGTACCCTAAGAGTGGCATGTGCACGTGTGTCAGGATTCAATTAATATTATCTTTGCACATGTATTTGTGAGCTACGGGTTGATTTTATTTTTCATACAAGTCTTGTCATGCATAATTAACAGTTAATAATTTGCGGGAAAATAAATTGCGGAAAATTGAATCTACGCTATTACAAGGCGTCGTGTATTTACATCGCCAAAAACATAACCCTTTGAAAAAATAAATGCGAGAAATTTAAAGAAAGCGATAAAGTCCTAATTAACTATTACATTCTCGGAGCAGATACATAAATATAATCAAAAAAAATGAATTAAAAATCAATATGCGCGCGAAAGAATTGAATGAGACGTCCTTAGGGTTTTGACCCTTTTTTAGGAAAGAAAGAAATTTTGTCCTTTTTTGCAATTAAGTTAATATTAAACCTAACAACTAATTAATTAATTAATTAAAAGAAAGAGTATTTTTTTATGTTTTTTATGTTTTAATGAAAATAAAATAAATTAAAAGTCAAGAAAACCCTAATTCTATGTTAATTTTATTTATTGTAAAAAAGATTAAAATTAAACCTAATTAACAAAAAGACTAAATTAATTACTTTACATTTATTTACAAAAAAATAATTGAAATTAATAAATAAGAATAATAATATAAATATTTACATTTTCTGATTTTATTATGAAAAATAATTAATTTGTTAATTAAATACTAATAATAATAATTATTAAAAGAAAAGAAAGAAAATAAAAATAATAAGAAGTAATAAAACCAGGGGGTGTTGGGCCCAAATGGAGGTGAGAAAGGCAATCTGAAGCCCATTAAGCACAAAGCCACATTTGACTTCTGGAATTGTCTGCACGTTGGTTGACTGGGGAACATCATAGTCAGCACTTCATGGCCATTGGATTGGTGATGGTGGCCACATGGCATGCTGATTATTGAAGGTACATGGTGGAATACGTTGGCAAGCCTGCACATGATTATGTTATGAAAAATAGAAACAAATATGGGGTGGACCTGGGAATCGAACCCAGGTCCCAATGGTTACCAGCCACCTCACTAGCCACTACTCCACTCGCCTGCGTTTGTTAGTATGACGAAAGACAAATATAATATATAACAAATAACTATTATGCTGGAAACACAATCTCAAGTTATGGTCTTTGACTTAAAGTGCATTTTTGTTGACTTTTGAATTTGACCTATAATGTAGAAATTGATAACTTTTTGTGAGAGAATTTATTGGACTTGGAATGTGAAGATGAGTTGTAGGAAATGTCATCCCCTTCAAAATGAGCATTGGATAGGATTTTTCTGATAAACCATGAAAAAGTTATGCCCTGGTCAAGTTACTGTTGACTTTTCTACTGTCCAAAAATAGTAACTTTTGCATCTTTGATGATTTTTGAGCCATGCTTGTGGAATCATGATCAAGACTTGATCAAATGATGATTGTGTGCTCAAAATAAGATGTTGACCAAAAATTCTGACTTTTGACTGTAAAATGACCATTTTACCCCTGCAGTTGATTGTGAACCAAATAGGGCTTTTGACTGTGCAATTTTGACACTGTGAGTCTTGAAACTTGACATGTAAATGCTTGACAATGTATATAGGCCTATAAGACTTGATTGAGCCATTGAAAACCTCAAATTCTGTGAAAGAACCAAAACCCTAATTTTGACTGGCTTAGGAGGCATTTGGACTGTGCAACCCTTGAGAAATCTTGAAGAATATGGGAGGGCAAATTTTGGGGTACAACACCAAGGAAATGATCTCTCTATCTCCTCAACAACATAGAAAATAACTATGTGATCACACTGACGATCTCTCAATATAGCACAACCACAGAGAGGCATTACGCTCTGATACCCAAGTAGATGTCAGCTCTAAATCTATCTCTAGAGTTCAGAAACTAACAGATAATCATCCTAGATAAGAATCTAAGCAGTATATGTCTATAAAAACTCAAATCCCTAGCACAGAGCAAAAATCTAAGACAACAATTAACAATGATTCGTAAAGCAAGTTTAATATAACACCATGGGAGACAAATATACATAAGTTTAGAGTAAATACATGTACAAACTCAATACATAAAGAATACACAAAGAGTAAGAGAAACGAATCACAAATCTACCGGTTTGTCAATGCCGATTGATGAGCAATCGACCCCGGATCATCCTTATGCAAGCTTCAATGTTGTTTTCTAAGCTAATCCTATCCAAAAATGAAGGTTAATGGAGTTGGGATCAAAATTAACCAAAACCATACACTAAAAATGTGTTTTTACCCCTAAAGACGCATTTCTGACTGTCCTACATCGCCCGACAACCAAAAAGCGTCACCCAGAGACAAAAACTGCATTTTTTCCACGCTTCAGGTCATTCCAGAATCACCCAACGATAGATGATAGAAGTTGAAAAACCAGCACAGATTCAGCCATAAGTTTTGAACCGTAACTATGATTCACACACGGTCGAAAGCGTTAGAAATCTTATTCAATGCTCTATCTAACAATGCCTAAATATCAATGCTTGAATACCTACTAAAATGAGATAAAATCAATTAAACTCAATGATATTTACACAATAACGCAATAAATATACTATAACATAAACTATACTGAATATACACTAAAGTTGAGGTTTATTGACAAAAAGCAAACGAATTAAGATGATGAGTGCTAATTATTCACACTCAAATTCACAACAATTTAGCACTGATCAAACTCTCCCCCAACTTAAAACATTATTTATCCTCAAACAAAGTCAAATAAACTTAAAGAAGCAAAAGACGATAATCAAAGAATCATGAGTCAACAGGTTTTGAAAACAGAAAACAAATGCAATGGTTCAAATGAAAAACAGTACACACAAAGTAAACACTTACCACTAAACTACGACTATAACATAAACACGAAACAAATGCTAAATACAAAAAGTATGCCAAACATTCTAAAAAAATACTAGTTCACAAATGAATTATACCTAGCTAACACAATCATCGGTAGATGAAAAATACACAAAAATGGGGGTATTTTTACTCATCCAACAATCTTGCAAATAATAGACTAAATTATGAATTCATCCAAAAATTTACATTGAAAATATAAAAGCAAGAATCTCAAGGGCTTTTCAAGGTTGTAATATGGCTTGGTTAATAAACAAGTGATAAGTACTAAATCTAATCGAAACAAAAACTTGCCTAAACCTAACGGAGTAATTACTTCCACAAAGTTTCAAACAATAGAATTTCAAACAAATTTCTTCTTCATCCCAAAATTTAAACCAACACAGGTCACTTATTCAAAACAACATTATTCCATACTCTTTTTGTTTTTCTTTTTTTAAAGCTTTTCTATTTTTTTTCCTTTTTTTTTCTATCACTTTTTTTTCATTTCTTTTCAACCTCATAGAAATCAACCAATAAATACACAATCATTTTTCTCTTCAACTTAAATTCAACCATACATTAAAGTGAATGCTCTATGCTTTCTAAGGCAAGGTAAAAATTCAAACCAAAACAATGGTTGAGGGTTCAAGAAAATAACGAATCAACATCCATGCAAAAAGAGAAACTAAACACTCATAGACAAGCATTTAGAAAATACAACATGGATATCGACAAAAAGCTCAAAGGGGTTACTAATGATCACACACTCACAAGGTGAATTGACTTATTTGGCCAAGGTAGTTGTGCTCAAAATGAAACAAAAAAATGCCTTGATCATGTTCAAGAATTCATACAATCAACACAAACAAAAGATTAAGCATAATAAGATCCAGTTAAAACGAGAATTGTGGTCTCAAGCATATGTGAACAATGGAAAACTACCTCACGAAAAGAGTAGGAACTAAAGTGATTCACAAATGAACAAGTATACAAAAGAATGAATGACATAAAAATTGTAAAAAGTCTAAGTATCATGAATATGCTAAAGTATAGAAAGCGATAAACACATACCTCGAACGTGTACAAAACTTTAACAAAATCATTATCATGCATCTACAAGTCGAAACAATCAAACTTGATAAATCACCTCAATATTCTACAAGTTACGTGACCAAAACTTGAGTCCAAACAACAACAAAATAATTAGAAAAATAATACTACTACAAAATTTCAATGTACAAAATTTACAATATATACAACTAACAAAACTCCTCAAGCTAAACACGACAAGCTTTCAGAAAGCACAAATTGGCATAACAAAACAAATACAAATAACGATATGAAAACCGGGTGAAAATGAATTAACAAGTTGAAAAGTGAAGATTTAAAATTCAGAATATTTCCTTGTTTTAACTTGTTAAAGCAAAAATCACCACACACATAAATAAATACAGGCAAACATGCTTATTTTATGTTATAAGCTCGATGCTTTATTGTGCGAGCTAGTAACCTTCTCTCATCATGCCATGGTATGGTCACACAACAAACGTTACAAAAATGAGACAATTCACAATAATACGTGAAAACAAATATATACACAAATATCATATACAAGTTAATGTACAACTTCTATACAACATATACATTAATTACAAAACTCAAAAACAAAAGAATTATTGCAATGCAAAGACAATAGAACCAATCCCCGTCAACGACGCCATTTTGTTACAGTGGAATAACGGCAAGTAAAAAGTAAGTTATTAATTTACTAGGTGATATAGGTTATATCATATCGTGTCCACAAAGATTGGTTATTGAATTGTCGTTCGACAATTCTCTCGTTAGTGAGTTTGGGGTTTTAATGGTATAGAAAAGAAAAGTATCAACAAAAAATAAATGTAAATAAAAGTAAAAACTAACGAAGAACTTATCAAGCCTGCATATAATCTACTCATCACATATTTAAATCTACCGATAAGCTACATTTAACCTAACAATAATCATCAATGTCATCACTTATCACTCACAACCTAAGTCATTTCTAACCCAAATTGAGAGATCGATTGTATCACTAAGGAAATGATCTCTCTACCTCCTCAACAACACATAAGACAACTATGTAATCACACTGACGATCTCTCAGTACATCACAACCACACAGATTCATTAAGCTATAATACCGAAGTAGATGTCATCTCTAAATCTATCTCTAGAGTTCAGAAACTAACAGATAATCATCCTAGATAAGAATCTAAGCAGTATATGTCTATAAAAACTTAAATCCCTAACACAGAGCAAAAATATAAGACAACAATCAACAATGATTCGTAAAGTAAGTTTAATATAATGCCATGGGCGACAAATATACATAAGTTCATAGTAATTACTTGTACAAACTCAACACATAAATAATACACAAAGAGGAAGAGAAATAAACCATAAATCTACCGTTTTGTCAGTGCCGATTGATGAGAAATCCACCCCGGATCATCCGTATGCAATCTTCAATGTTATTTTCTAAGCTAATCTTATCCAAAAATGAAGGTTGGTGGAGTTGGGATCAAAAATACCCAAAACCATACCCAAAAAATGTGTTTTTACCCCTAAATACGCATTTCTGACTGTCCTGCATCGCCCAACTACCAAAAATTATTGCCCGATGACCAAAATTGCATTTTTTTTCACGCTTCAGGTCACTCCAAAATCGCCCGGTGACCAAAAAGCATCGCCCGACGACAGATGACAGAAAGTTGAAAAACCAGCACAAATTCAACCATAAGTTTTGAATCATAACTTTGATTCGCGCACGGTCAGAATCATTGGAAAGCTTATTCAATGCTCTATTTAACAATGCCTAAATATCAATGCTAGAATACCCATAAAAATGAGATAAATTCAACTAAACTCAATGATATTTACACAATAATGCAATAAATACACTATAACATAAACTATACGGAATATACACTAAAGTTAAGGTTTATTGACAAAAAGTAAATGAATTAAGCCGATGAGTGCTAATTATTCACACTCAAATTCACAACAATTTAGCACTCATCATTTTATACTCCCACAACTTCCTCACAACCTTCATCTTCATTACCATTCTCCTCTCTTCAACATATCTTATCAACCTTCAGTACACCAAACGAACTTCATATCCTTGATCGTCCCGCTCACGTTCATCTGTCTACTCCTAGTGAAAAACTAGAAGTTCTTTCTGAAACATTGGTAGACTTTGATAACCTAAAAGAAAATGGAATTGATCTCCCAGCATATTTGGGTAAACAAGAGTGGGATAACTACTTCAATCGCCTCTATGGACCCGTCTACACCAATTTTATTAAAGAATTTTGGCGTTTTGCTGACGCTGATGATGAATACATTGTCTCCCATGTCTTAGGAGTCAAGGTTGTTATTACGAAGAAATATGTGGCTACTTTATTGGGTATGTAGAATGCAAAAGGAAGAAGAACCTACTGTAGTGGTAGAAATGTTTAAGACTAAGCCATTGGATTGACTTGACTTGTAAAAATCAAAATCAAAATCACCACCGCACTTTATTGTTTCCAAAGGAATGGGAAAAGAGTGAATAACCCAAGAGAGGGGAGAAGGTAAGGGGGTTGGTTATGCAAAGGGAAGGTATTAGCACCCTAAACATCTATGGTACTCCGCGGGAACCTCTTTGTAAAAATCAGTATATTTTGGCTATAAAATGTTGTATGAAAAATAGATGGTGGAGGTGAGAAAAAAAGTATATTTTTTATTATTTTTGCACCCGCCGCGGTTGCGAACCTTTAGTGCCTACGTACCACCTTTCATGCAATAGGGGATCAGGGTACACATAGTTCCTCTTTTAAAAAAATTTAAACACAAATGTGTTGGTTAATTTTATGAGATAAGACATCATCGTCATTGTCCGTGTGGAAAACATACTTACTACCCACAATCATGATAAAGGAGAATTTGCATCATCTCAAAGTGGAGGATATGGCTTGGATTTTAAAATCAATAATGCCTCACTCAACACCCAAGTGGAAAATATCTCACTTCACTGCATATTGTAGAAGTATAGTTGTTTGCATCACTACAAGGATTGACAAGAGTCTAATCTTTTGAGAAAGGTTTTAAAATAAAAAGCCAGAGTGGCAAAATAGTTTTAAATGAGATTGATTGACTTTTAGTCTTCTCACAAAAAAAATGTTAAAGTATTATTAAGTTGATTGAAGTTTGTTTATGAAAAGGTTTTTAAAATGCATGAACCTAAGTCCAAGTTTATTATGAAGGTGGTTTAAGTTTAAAAATAAGAAGAGTTTTCAAAAGGAGGAAGAAGATTTTTGAAATTAAAGAAGATGGGAGGAGAAGAAGAGACTATCCTAAAGCACAAGGTAAAAAAACTAAGGATAAGAACCATCTAACCTACAAGAAGTCAATACTTAAGATTATGAGTCAAGATAGAATTCCCATTCTTTGGATTGAAACCAAGCAAGCAAAGATACTATACCTCTTGAGAGAACCAAACTTCAAGTATATTAAGTCTTCACAAAAATTGGGCAGAGTAACGGCTGTATACGGGTGAATTCCAGATTACAAACAAAGTATGTAATCACAATGACCTGCGCACAAAACAAACAAACAACCCAATGTCTTGAGTTAAATCTCAAGAACTCTAGACAAAATATCAATTAAGGCCACAAGGTCTCCAACATAGGTCAAGGTTTCTAATCCTAAGTCCAAGAAGTCCAATACTCCATAATGCCAAGGATAGTAACCAAATAGTCCAAGTATCATTAAAGAATTTTTAGGGTTCATGTTGATTATTAGGTGTCTTGAAAAAGAAAAGAAAGGCTCAAGTGAGAAAAGTAAAGATAACAAGGATATAAATGCTAAAGTGAGCAAAATATAAATAACATGAAATGTAATGCTTAAAGTAAATGGTACATAAAGTATAAAAAATAAAAGCATAAAGTGAAACAAATTAATAATTAGTGGTTAGTTAGATGACCATCTTGAAACTTGCATTTGGAACTCATTAGAGGATTTGTAGAACCAAAGTGTTGTACCCCAAAATTTTCCCTCTCATTTTACTCAACACATGCTCATTGAGATCCTCAACTTGCTCAAGGATGCCAAAGAGTTGACCAGACAAACTCTCTCCTAAAGCAATGAACCTCCAACTAGGGTTTCCATTTTCATCAAGATGGGTGAGCTCCAAAGGCCTCATATGTTCTCTATAGTCATAATATGTTCTCAAGACCCTCCATGTCAAGTTTCAAGCCTTGCACAAGAAGTTTGCTTAGTCAACTGCTCAGATGCTTTAAAATCAACTATATTAGGTCAAAAGTCAATTGTGGCCCACATAAAGTCAAACTTCCATATTTTTGGTTAACATCAACATTTTTAAGTGATATCCATCATTTTATTAAGGGTTGATCATGATTACTCAAGGAATGCTCCTAATTCATCAAAATTCAAAAGTTGCTAAATTAGGGTTTCTTAGGAAAAGTCAACCAAACTTTGACCAGGCATAACTTCCTCTTACTTTATTAGAAATTTCTCATCAAAGGCTCATTTTTAAGAGGATTCAATTCCATACAACTCATCTTCATCCCTCAAGTTCAATAAATATACTCATGAAAAGATATAAATTCAGACATTATAGGTCATTTCAAAAAGTCAACAAAACCACTTTTTGGGTCAGAGCTTCTTACATGAACATGGAAGATCCAATTGAGATGAAACCAAAAGGGTTGTTTAGAGGACATCATAAGATCTCTAAAAAGTTCAATAACACCCTCTCAGGGTAAAAATTGAAGGAGATGTGCATTGTCAAAATTGGCCATTTTTGGAAATTTGTCCAAAGGCAACAATGCTCAAAATTGCATTTTTTTTCCCAAATGGGCCTAACTTTTTATGCTTGCAACATATTCCTAACATGGTCCACCACTCATAAACCCATACATGCTTTATTTACTCTTTTATTTAATTTATTTTGGTTTTTTTTCATTAAAAATCCAAATTAAATTAAATAAATAATATAAAATTGTTTTGAGATCATTTTCATTTAATGATAGATCCTATATGCTGTCACATAATGAAGAAATTGTGCCATGTTATGGAAAAGGAAGAAAATATTTGAAAATGGAAAGATTTGAAGCAAAATTGAAACTCCATAATTCTTTTGATTTCCTCCACAAATGTTAACCTATTTTGTTGCCTCATACATAAGCAAATGAGGCCAGACCTAGAAAAGGGGATTTTCACACGCATCCTGCACTGCTAGAGCAAGAACAAAGTTCCATTTTTTGTCAAAAAATTGCAGACCGGATCCCTTTCTAAAAGCCATTTCCAGTCATTCCAAGGGGTAAAACAGATTCTTGGGCATCCTCTGAAGCGATTGTAAGTATCACCAAGTCTCCACAAGCCCAAAAACATGTTGTACGATCATCACGGTTTGTCTTGCTTTCCAAAATCGATTACCATGATTCTTGCATCATAAACATGTTTTAATTATATGTATGTGCTTATTATCGTATTTGTAATGTACTAAATTGGTTTGATTGAAGTTTGAGTGCAGGAATAGACATTTGCCATGGCTAGGGTTCCGGAGCTCCAATTTAGGGAACCCTAGTTAGAAGAAAAATTAGGCCAAATTAAGGACCTCTTCATGTGCAGGGATTGATTTGCAATTGATCCATGGCTTTGGATGAGATTTATGTTGTTTGGATTGTATTTTTTATGTTTGTAGGTTTCTAGCCACGCATAAAAACCATCATTATAGCCTTTAGTGACGAGTTTGTCCGTAGGTAAAAGTTCCCTCTAAGACAACAGTCTCTGGGGAAGAGGATGAAGGCGTGTCAGTACCTGAATGGATGATTTGAAATCCGCGCGTTTTTTGGGGGAAACCACTTGACTTGCTTTATGTTGTATTTATCTTATTATATTAACAATTGAGTAATGCAGCGCATATGGTTAAGGGCGAAGGATTTGAAGCAAGCGTCTTGGGTTCGATCCCAGGCGCGCTACTTTTGCATTTTTCCTAACATTTAATTGTAGATCTGATGTCACACTACCGAGCATGTCCACCATACACCCCAATGCCTCATCATTGGATCCATCTCCAGCCAGATCCAACGCTCAGCATGCGCAAGCTCATGGTATACCCTCAGAAGATGATCCCACTGGATCAGGCGCAGGACCTTTGGGCCAAAGGATTTGGGCCTAACACAATTTCAGTCACACCCCCAGTTTGTCTAACTACAGCAAGCCCATTCTTATTTGTTTTTTTTTTTTAATTTCTTTAACATTCTTTTGTTTTATTTATTTTTGATTGCTTTAACAAAAATATTTTTTTTATATTATTTAAAAATCACAAAAATAAATAGGATTAGGGTTTTTTCTAATTAAAATTAATTTTGTTGAAAATTAATTAATTTAATTATATTAACTTAATTATTTTCATTGATTAAAATTAATTAGAAATTAGGACTAACTTGAAAATTTCAAATTTTATTTTATTTTCTCAATAAAAAAATACAAAAAATATTTTTTTAATTAATTAGATTTTTAGGACTTTTTGACTTATTCCCATCTTAATTCTTCGCGCGTTTATTTATTTCCGTACCATTATTTTTCAATTAATGTAACTGTTGACGGTTTGTAATAGTTTCAAATTAGGGTTTTATTTACTGTTTATTCCCCGTTTTTGGTTATGTAACCCCCTCCCTGAGGCCTTGTAATAGCTATATTTTTCCTTTCCGCACTTTAATTTTCTGCTACTATTAATTGTTAGATGATTGATAATAGGATTGTATGCCGAAGATAAGTCCATGATTAAAACAATAGCAAACCCTAATTGTGCAAAGATAATTAATTGGAAAAAAAGCACACTTGCACATGCTCATTCCTAGGGTTTACCGCACTCTGGTTGCCTTCGATAAACGGTCATGAAGCATAGAGAATCTTAGTGGTCGTCCTCTAGCCCCAAAAGATCAAAAATAACCCATTTGAATGTTGCCTCGGAAAGATCTTTAAGACTCTAGGGTAACTACTAAAGTTTCCTAACTATTGCTTTTGTGATCGTACCTGTCCCTTCGAATGTCCCTTAAAACTCCAACGATGGGGCTACCTACTCCTTAATAGTAGGATAGCATTGTCTAAAGGAAATGAGAACGAACAATCTTATTCGAGTAGGTAGAAATCTTAAGTACTTTCTCAAAAAAAATAAACTTTTCACAAACACTTTTCAAAATAGTTTTCAAAAAATGACTTCGTCACACTCTTGAGGATAGATACAAGGGTTATCATAAAGTTAAAACAAAACCTTTTGCAAAAACACACACAAGCAATTTTAAAAATGAGCAAGTACCTAAGAGCCCGTGGAAAACCATAGATAGAAAGGTGCTAACACCTTCCCTTTCTATAATCTACCCCCCGTACTCAGAAACATCTCGAAAAAAGGTTTTTTCTGTTCTTTTTCCTTTCTGTTGTTGGATGAAATAAAAGTCGGTGGCGACCCTCGCTTACCGCAACATTTGCGAATACAAAATGCAAACCAGTATAACAGTCGGTTCTGCCACCGTATCACACAAAGCCTTCACACAACAAGTTGCATTTGCTTTTTGTCAAGTATATCATCCATTTGGAATCCTCACAAGTACCATTTAATGATCAACGATGTTTAAGTGATCCGCGTTAACCAAAAGTGTTGTAGATCTATTAGAGGATTGGTAGAACCAAAGCCTCCACACAATGAATCTCTAAGTTATTGGATCAAAGGGATCAAATTAACATACTTGGGCTTGCAAATGTAGGTTTGGTCCACGAATGATTATTTATTCGAATCGGGACAAAATTTAGCGCCATGTTAAGCAATTGTAAGTGAACTTATATAGAAGTTGAACCTATTTTAAGGCTGGTCAATAGCAATCTATGCACCATTTGTTTTGAGACATGATATAGAGATCATGCTCCAATAACACTTAGTGCAATAAGAAAGGGATAAGATGAAGAGGGGTGGGGAAGAATATATAAACCACATTTGAATTAAATTTTAATCAAACTATTATTAAAATCATTCATCCATTTTTATGGAGTTAAACTCAACACCATGGATCCAATGATGTTAACAAAGTTCATGATCAAAAATTCAACCCAAGATCAGCCAGAAAATGATCACAAAATAATATTACATTTAATATATACATTAAAAAAGGTTTAAAACTGTTTTAAAATAGAAATAAAAGAGAAAAATATCAACTATGTTCAAATTAATCAAGAAATATTAAGTAAGACCATAGAAAAATCAGAAAAGGACTCAAATATTTTTAAAGAAATTTTGGTAATTTTTTAAAGTCAGAAACTATTTTTAAAATTAAAAGAAATGAGTAAATTAAACCAAAAATGATTAAAAAAAATAACAAATTCAGAAATAAAAAATAAATAAGGTCACCAATATTTTTCACAATATCATTGGATCATTCCATTTTTTTCAGAATTTAAGAATGCATAAAAGTATTTTTAATTATTTAAAACAATTCAAAGAAAGTGAAAATTTATAAAAAATATCAAAACACAAAATAAAATTGTGAAAAAATAACAATCAAAAAGAGAAAAATCAAAAATATTTTTCATAATTTTTTCAGATTTTTTGGACTAAAAATGAATTTTCTATGATTTTTTGAAATTTAAAAAATAAAAATAAAAATCAGAAAATAAAATATCAAACAAAAAAATATGCACCATATGATCAATGTCAAAACGCGATAGTAAATAGATCAAGTGGACCTGACGCGTTGTGCATGTTATGGACTTTAGTGAATAAAGCACTGAATCATTATTAAATCAGATTTCAAAAAAACAAGTGGCGCGCCTTCATTGGTTGGAAGATGACACATTGGTCATCTTAAACCTCCAGCCAATTTGAATTGCATGTCTCTCAAACTGTAAAATCAGAAGCTCAGGCCTATGCCATTCGCTTCGTCTCTTCAAGACGAAGACAACCACACCTTCGCGACAAATTTATATAAATTGTAGCTCAAGCAAATTGGAAGGATAGTTTTTAAAATGGATTTGAAATTTCATGGTCAAAACGTGTTTCCAGATGAAAACAAGTGTTGCGACTAGAACCAGGGCAATGAGAGCTTCACAATGATATCAAAGTTTTGAAGAATTGATAGAGAAATCTACCTATTGAAGTTGAGTTGCAGAGCTCTAAAACTAGACTTCTATGGAGAATTATAGGGCACGATTCTTGAAGGTAATTGTATGGTTAGCTTCAGGGAATATCAAGGAAGGTGAATTGATAGAAAAATTGGATTGAAAAAGGCTTGAACAATGATTTCAAAGTTACAGAAAATTGAGTTGTGGAGCAAGTTTGGCAGGGTGATTGTGGCTATCCAAGCTTGAGGAAATGAATAGGGGACGACCCTCTATTTATAGGAGAATGAATGCGATCCTTAAGCATGTGAAATGATGAAGTTTGAAGGGAAATCGTGGGGGGTCTACGGCATGAACAAAGTGTGACTTGTTTAGCATCAAAACTCAGCCAAATTGTGTGTTTCATGATGCTAAACACCTTTCGAAAGTTGCTAAACATGATTAGAAGCAAAAAAGCGTGGAAAACTTGTGAGTAGAAGCCAAAACAAAGATTTCAAAATCTGACTTGTGATGAAACTTCAGTTTCAAGCTACCAATTTCAAAACAACGACATTTTCAGCTCAAGGGGTCTTAGGACATGATTCTTGATGCTTTAGAAAGATGAAGTTACAAGCTTTGCAATGGAAAAAGAATGGAATCAAATGGATGCTTGATCTGAAAGTTGATTTGAGTCAAAGTTGGAGAAAAAAGGTTGACTTTCCATACTTAGAAATATTTCAAAAATTTCTTCAAAAGTGACCTATAATGTTTTGCATCCAAACATGGCCTTCCACTTGGAATTTGCTCTTGAGAAAAAAAGATGGCATGTAATAGACCTATTGAATGTCATTTTGAAACTTGAACCATTCAAAATCTCAAAAAATTTAGAGAGTTGTGAATTGTTGAAGTTGGCAAAATATCTTGAAATGACCTATAATCTTTTGCATCCTTAGGGAAACTTCTATCCATTTTCTCATTTTGCACATAAAAGAAGGGATAAAGTTCACATCCTCAAGACCATTATGGAAAAAGAGTGGTCTCAAGGTGATAAAAATTAACCAAGTTATGATCATTTGAAGTCACACATGAGAAATTGGGGGTTCATCTGGAGGACTTGTAATGTTTCTTCATCATCAAGTTTCTTCCACATGAAAACTCCTTGAAAATTTTGAAGTGATTTTTTAATAACCCTGTGAAGAGAAGGATGTCTTTTGAATCACTCAAAAATACCAAAATATGAGCAAGATATACTTCGTTGAAGTTCAAAACCCTATCTCTTAGATCATGAAAATGCTTTGGGGAACTTTGACAATTTTGAACAACCTTCTTGTACCAAAACTCTTGTTTTGTAACTAGAAGTTGTTGAGGATGATAATGAGAACTCGTAGCAACCAAAACCACTTCCATATCTTGAGAATTGAGATGAATATGCACTTGTGACCAATGGGAATAAGACCTTGTCTAACCATGATAACTTCTTTAATCAACCCCTTGTACTTTTGAATCAATTTTGATAACTTTGAAATGTAGTGAACCAAACTAAACCTCGCCATGCCATTCTTTCAAAATAACTTAAATGGTGAGGTTTGAATTTCTCAAGCTTCATTGACTAGGGCATGGAAATAAACTCATGAACCCATGGAGCAACTTGCTAAACCTCATTGCCTTTACCTGCATTATTAACAAGTAAGACAAACCAACATTGTATTTTATTAATTAGAAGGAAAATCAAAGAAAAATATTCATGATCACAAAATAAAACAAGTCAACGTGCTTGGGGATTCCTCAAAGAGCAAAGCTAAAGATAGGGAGAAGAACCAAAAGCCCTAATGTGATATTGTTGTGATTGAATCAAAATGGTATGATGAAGGGATCTTAGGGGGGAAATTGGGGTACAACGGCTGCCCTCATTTAAGTTTCTTCTATCCAGAGATAGAACGTTAAAACTCTTCGTGCCGACGCGATCAAAGATACTTAAATATAAAACAAACCCTATTTTTGGCCCTAAGATGACATGCAATGCTTATGAGTGCATATGAACATAATCAAAGAGACGCAAAACACCAGCAGGCATGTAACAAAAGAAATAAAGAAACAAAAGAAAAACCCTACCAAGAAAATAAATCATCGGTGGATCAAAAAACCCGACTCATAGAGGATGGTAAAAGGTCAAAGGATACACCAACTTTTACTGATGGTGAAACTACCAACAATCACTAAAGGTAGAAAGAGGAAAGAAATAACAACACCGACGTTTATTGACGGTGAGCTACCAACTTTACTGAAGGTAGAAGGAAAAGAAATATCATAGCACCGTCGTTCACTAACAATGAACTACCAACATTCACTGAAGATAGCAAAAAGATAACAATCACCAACTTTCACTGAAGGTGACCTACCAACTTTCACTGAAGGTAGAGAGAGAATATATCAAAGCATCTTCGTTCACTAATGATGAACTACCAACATTCATTGAAGATAGCAAAAAGATAACAATCATCGTCGTTCACTGTCGATGACCTACCAACTTTCACTGAAGGTAGAGAGAAAATATCATAGCACCGCTGTTCATTGACGATGAACTACCAACGTTCACTGAATATAGCAAAAAGATAACAATCACCAACTTTCGCTGAAGTTGACCTACCAACTTTCACTGAAGGTAGAGAAAGAATATATCAAAGCATCGCCGTTCACTAACGATGAACTACCAACATTCACTGAGGGTAGCAAAAATATAAAAATCATCAATGTTCACTAACGATGACCTACTAACTTTCACTGAAGGTAGAGAAAAAATATCATAACACCGCCGTTCACTGATGATGAACTACCAACGTTCACTAAAGATAGAAAAAAGATAACAATCACTAACTTTCACTGAAGGTGACCTACTAACTTTCACTAAAGGTAGAGACAGAATATATCAAAGCATCACTGTTCACTGACGATGAACTACCAACATTCACTAAAGATAGCAAAAAGATAACAATCACCAACTTTTACTGAACGTGACCTACCAACTTTCACTGAAGGTAGGGAGAGAATATATCAAAGCATCACCATTCATTGATGATGAACTACCAACGTTCACTGAATATGGAAAAAAGATAACAATCACTAACTTTCACTGAAGGTGCCCTACCAACTTTCACTAAAGGTAGAGAGAGAATATATCAAAGCATCACCGTTCACTGACGAAGAACTACCAACGTTCACTAAAGATAGAAAAAAGATAATAATCACCAACTTTCACTGAAGGTGACCTACCAACTTTAATCGAAGGTAGAGAGAGAATATATCAAAGCATTATCGTTCACTGACGATGAACTACCAATGTTCACTGAGGATAGCAAAAAGAATAGCAAGCTTCTCAAAAATTCTGGCGTTTCACCTAGAAAGAGTCTCAACTTCTTCCTTAACCAAGGCATTCTGCCTGGAAAGGGTAATGTATAAGTTGTCTCAAATAAAGAGACTACCACTTACAAAGATTTCTTAACAAATTGTCTCTACGATATTGAACGACTGACCATCCACTGGAGTAATTTGACAACAAACTGCAAACTATCCACTCATATAGAAGATAGCAAAAAAAAGTAACGTCAACATTTACGGGGAAGTATAAGTTGCTCAAGTAAAGAGACCTGCTACTTGCTGTTATAGGAAGGATTGTAAAATGACTCCCTGGGGAAAACAATATGGCTTCCTGGGGAAAGAGATATGACTTCCTCGGGAAATGCCATTATATTCCTACTGAGGAGATAAAATCTTCTCGTGCAAAATAAATGCACATTCTCAAACCAAAACTCGAAGCTTGCAGAAATCCAAAGTAATAATATTGCTGGGAAACAAAGATTCAAACCAGAAATAAACTGGAGTAAAACGGTCTACCAAAATACATTCTTTGAGAAATAAACTCAAGAGGGAAACCCAAATCATCCAGACAAAGAGTTGTGTAGGAAGGATAAAGCAAAAATCTTCCACGAGGGATAACTCAATGGGGAAATTGAAAAAATATACACTTTTTTCTTATGGTTGACACTCTATTGGGGAGAGGATAACACAACTCTGCAAAACAGGGTAATATGTCAACAAAATATTAGCGAATATGAATGAGCAATGATTTTCTAAATTTAACTATGTACGATGTATGTATGAATGTATGAGTGTTATTATGTATATGCTGATAAAACAGACATACAATACTGGGGATAAACAAACAAAACTAACTCGAGCGCACACAACACTCTGCCAAATCACATCCAAGACGATCATCCTAAAAGAAAAATAAGCACCAACTGAGGGAACAAAGTCCTACTACATGGCTTAACTTTACTGGGGAGAAACAAAATATAGCGACAAAACAGTAAAGATACAGGGATATAACATCCTTCTCCAAGCTTCACCAGGGAGTAGCACTAAGACTTCAACGGGGAAATAAATGTTTTCAAGTTTAGCACTTCTACTGGGGATTGCAAAACTGATTTTGAATAAGGAAGATGGAAACCAAATCGTCAAAACATTCACTAGGGAATTCGGGCCAACTTTAAAGGAGAAAAAACATACAGACTTCACTAAGGGAGATAATGTTTCATCATCGAGACATCTACTGGGGACTTCGTGCTGACTTCATTGGGGAGGTCAATACCACATCATCAATGGGAAACCAATATACGTTCTTCAGTGGGAAAATCAGAGATACGTGTTCTTCGAGGGTAATTATTGCACCAACTTCTCTGGGGAGAAAGGACTTCTATCAAATGAGAAAAGCCTTCACTGGAGATTCTTGGATTGAGTATTCATATCACGCAAACTCAAAAAGAAGAAAAATGAACCAAGACTTGACTGGGGACACTGGAGTCACAAACCCAATACAGCGAAAATGTCTTGAGAAAACCTTTCCGGGGGAAACAAAACTTCTCAAAACTACTGGAGTTCGTCCATTCCTAGGATCACCACTTTTGTTTTCCTCTTGAATCAGAAAATCTAAAGTAAAATTAAATTGTAAATTCTTTTTGAAAAACAATTTTGTTACTTAATCTTTTCGCTTTGAAAATTATTATCAATAATAAATGGAGTCTTTGCAAGCTAAATAAAATAAGAAATACAAAGAATTGGGTAAAAGCTCAAATTTTATTGATAGAATGGTAGTCTACGAATGGCGAGACTCCATAGATGATTACAAAGTTCGGAAAATGGTAATATATAATGGAAAAGATACATTGAGATACAATGACCACTATCCCCTCTAACAACTTTGGAAATCCTTAGCAGCAGCTTCTGTTGAAGTATGGTGAGGATCCAAGAAGATTGTTGCTTTCGTGATCAAGTCTTGTCTGATGTAGTTACTTTCCAAGAAAGTCCCTAACTTTTGCCTAAGCTTCCCTTGCGGGTTTTCAACTTAGCGGGAAATTTTATTCTGTTTATGTCTCTAATTTTTTCCAAGACCGCCCTTTCGGGTTTTCGACCTACCGAGACGCTCCTTTTTTCCTAAGCCTCCCTTTCAGGTTTTCAACTTAGCGAGCTGTTCTTTTATTTCTTTAGGTAAAGTATTTCTTGACTGCATCAGCATTCATGGGACGTGGGAACTCCTCGCCATCCATAGTTCCAAGAATTAATGCGCCCCCAAAGAAGGATTTCTTGACAACATATGGGCCTTCAAAATTGGGAGTCCATTTGCCCCTAGAATCAGCGCTAAAATACATGATCTTCCTGAGCACGAGGTCGTCTTCTCTGAATTCACGAGGTTTGACCTTCTTATCAAAAGCTTTCTTCATTCTCTTCTGATATAACTTCCCATGACACAAAGTTGTCATTCTCTTTTCTTCGATCAAATTCAATTGGTTAAACCTGTTCTAGACCCATTCATCCTATGACAACTTGATTTCCATTATCACACGCAAAGAGGGAATCTCAACCTCGATTGGGAGTACCGCTTCCATTCCATACACAAGGGAGAACGGGGTTGCTCCTGTTGAAATGCGGACAGATGTCTGATATCCATGCAAAGCAAAAGGGAGCATTTCATGCCAATCTTTATAAGTAACAACCATCTTCTGGATCATCTTCTTGATATTCTTATTAGCAGCTTCAACAACCCCATTCATCTTCGGGCTGTATGGAGATTAATTGTGATGGACAATCTTGAATTCCTGACAAAGTTCTGTCATCATCTTGTTGTTCAGATTCGAGCCATTGTCGGTGATAATTCTGCTCTGCACACCATACCGACATATAAGATTATTCTTAATGAAGCGTACAACCACCTGCTTAGTAACATTAGCATATGAAGCTGCTTCCACCCATTTGGTGAAGTAATCAATTGCTACAAAAAAAAGGTGTCCATTCGCAGCTTTGGGTTCTATCATTCCAATCATGTCAATACCCCATATAGAGAAAGGTCACGGGAAAGAAATAACATTGAGAAGTGTCGGAAGCACATGAATCTTGTCCCCATAAATCTGGCATTTATGGCACTTCTTTGCAAATTTGTAACAGCCAGATTCCATTGTCATCCAATAGTAACCTTCCCTTAGCATCTTTTTAGCCATCGAATGTCCATTGGCATGAGTGCCAAATGAACCTTCATGAACCTCATGCATCAACATGTCTGCTTCGTGTCTATCCACGCATCTGAGCAGGACCATGTCATAATTTCTCTTGTACAATACGTTTTCACTGAGGAAGAAACTTCTTGTCAATCTTCTCAATGTCTTTCTATCTTTATTCGAAGCACCAATCGGGTATTCCCGAGTCTGAAGAAAACACTTGATATCATAATACCAAGGTTTCTCATCTGCTACCTCCTCTGTTGTAAACACATGAGCGGGCATATCCAGTCGTCGAACTATAATTCGAGATATAACATTCCAAGTATTTACTTAATACATAGAAGGAAGAGTTGCCAGAGCATCCGCCATTTGATTTTCATCTCCATGGATGTGATGGAATTCAACTTTATTAAAGAAGGGTAACAATCTTCTAGCATAATCTTTATAAGGGATCAAGCTAGGGTGACGAGTATCCCACTCTCCTTTAATATGATTTATTACCAAAGCTGAATCTCTATACACATCTAGAATTTTAATTCTGAGATCAATAGCTTCCTCGAGACCCATGATGGAAACCTCATATTCTGCCATATTATTAGTACAATCAAATGTCAACCTTGCAGTAAAAGGAATGTGTGATCCATGTGGATTAACGATCACATCACCAATTCCTTTACCATAAGCATTCACAGCTCCATCAAATATCATTCTCCAACGAGACTCAGGATCAGGACCTTCCTCAGGCAATGGTTCATCACAATCTTTCACTTTCAGAAGCATCACATCCTCATCGGGGAAGTCATACTTCACAGACTGATAATCATCAACTGGCTGGTGAGCAAGATAATCTGCTAACATGCTGCTTTTAATAGCTTTTTGAGTGTGGTAGTCAATATCATATTCAGATAACAACATCTGCCAGCGGGAAATTCTCCCAGTAAGAGCAGGATTTTCAAAAATGTACTTGATTGGATCCATTTTGGAGATCAACCAAGTAGTGTGATTCAACATATACTGTCGCAAACATTTTGCTGCCTAGGCCAGAACACAACATGTCTTTTCCAGCATGGAATACCATGATTCACAATCAGTAAACTTTTTACTGAGATAATAAATGGCATACTCTTTCTTCCTTGTTTCATCTTGTTGTCCCAGAATATAGCCCATGGAATTATCTAACACTGTCATATACATAATCAATGGTCTTCCTTCAACAGGAGGGAGAAAGATAGGAGGTTCAAGCAGATATTCTTTAATACTTTCAAATTCCCTTTGGTAGTCATCTATCCACACACAACCTTGATCTTTCTTTAACAACTTAAAGATCGGTTCACATGTTGCAGTCATGTGAGAAATGAATCTGGAGATATAATTTAAACGCCCGAGGAACCCTCTAACTTGCTTTTCAGTTCTCGACGCTGGCATCTCTTGAATTGTTTTGACTTTATCAGGGTCAACTTCAATCCCTTTCTGGCTAACAATGAAACCCAACAATTTCCCTGATTGAACACTGAAGGTACATTTATTTGGATTCAAGCGGAGACGATACTTCCATAAATGCTGAAACAACTTCAACAAATCTTCTACATGCCCTTCTTCAGCCTGGGATTTATCAATCATATCATCAACATATACCTCAATTTCCTTCTGCGTCAGATCATGGAATAGGGTTTTCATAGCCCTCTGGTATGTTGCATCAGTGTTCTTCAACTCGAAGGGCATCACTCTGTAACAGAATGTTCCTAAGGGTGTGATAAACGTTGTTTTTTCCATGTCCTCAGGAGCCATTATTATTTGATTATACCCCGAAAATCCGTCCATGAACGAGAAAAACTTGAATTTTGTTGTGCTATCCACTAACATATCAATGTATGGCAATGGAAAATCATCTTTTGGACTAGCTTTATTTAGATCTCTGTAATCTACGCAAATGCGAACTTTTTCGTTACTGGGACAATATTGACAATCCATTGAGGGTACACTAATTTCACAAGAAAACCAACATTAATCTGCTTTAGAACTTCTTCTTTGATCTTTACTGCCATATCTGGGTGAGTTCTTCACAACTTCTATTTGATTGGCGGGCACTATGGCTTCAGCGGGAAGTGGTGTTCTACAATATTCGTATCTAGACCAGGCATATCTTGGTAGGACCAAGAAAAAGTGTCCACATACTCTTTCACAACTCAATCAACCCGCTCTTCACATCAGGATGCAGCAATGCTCCGATCTTGACTTCTTTCGGATCTTCTTTTGAACCCAAATTGATTACTTCCAATGGCTCTTTATATGGATGAATGGCATTCTCCTCGCGCTCAAGAAACCGTGATACCTCTTCTGGAATATCATCATAGTCTTCTTCTTCGGCCCTACACACAGGACATTCAAAGTTGGGAGAGGGTGCAAGGTCATTGTATTCAACGGGTTTTTTAATTAATCTGCACATATGATTTATGATTGTTTTTAGAAACTGACACATATAACAAGTGATCATGCAGATTGAGTTTCAGATTTTATTTATTTTGAAAGGTTTTTTCTTATTACCATTTTCCAAGAAAAAGCAAAAAATGAAAACACAATTTGGGAAACAAAGTCAACTTTTATTATTGATTTTAAAAGTCACAGCAAATAGATAAACCCATACAATATTAATACTTTCACCTTGGGCAGAGTGAATGCTTTTCAAAAAAATTAACAAAACAAATTACTTTTAAACATGTATGCAAGAGGGAACATCAATGGTGATCCAGTCCTGAACCTTAACTCTGTGCGTCACATAATTTGGCATTTCTGGCTCTATTTCATCTTCCACAATGGCATTAATCCCAGAAACAGTTGGATGAAGATAACCCCCGCTACGGAAGATGTCTTGATACTTGCCTGCAGCAGACTTCGGTTTCATGCCCTTACCTTTATCATTCTTCACAGAGAATCCCAAGCCAGCTTTGTTATTGTTTACAGGTTGATCCACAATTTGTCCCCAAACTTCACTATGGCCATTACGCACAACCTGCTGCGCATACTTAAGCGAAACCATAGAATTCTCATTTCCTCTTATGTTTTCAATGGATAAAGCTTGGAACTGGGTTCCAATAGCAGCTTCATCCGCCTCCACAATGCTGGAAGAGGACAAATAAGATATCAATAATGCTTGTTCTCCATTTATAATTACCACTTTCCTTTCATGTACAAACTTCAGCTTCTGGTGTAAATTCGAAGTGACAACCCCTGTCTCATGTATCCACGATCATCCCAACAAACAATTGTAAGTGGGTATAATATCCATGACATGGAAAGTAAACTGAAACAAATATGGGCCTATATGAATAGGCAAGTCCACTTCACCAATAACAAATATCCTTGATCCATCAAATGCTTTCACAATAATGCCACTTGGGCGCATGGGCGTTCCTTGATATTTCAACTTCATAAGTGTGCTCTCGGTATAACGTTCAATGCAGATCCATTATTAATCAGCACATTGGATAGTGAATCATTCTTGCAGTTCATAGAGATGTGGAGGGCCAGGTTGTGATTCCTTCCTTCATCGAGAAATTCATCATCGCAGAAACTCAGGTTATTAGATGACATAATGTTCCATCCTACACTGCTGAGTTGGTCTACTGGCATATCACTCTTCACAATATCTTGGTCCAATACCCTCATCAAAGATTCTCTTTGAGCATATGAGTTCATCAATAAATCCAAGATAGATATTTTTAAAGGAGTATGCAGTAGCTGATCCATAATTTTGTAGTCGCTCATCTTGATTAGCTTCAAAATATCATCCACCTCCTTCTCTAGCGTAGCTCTACTAGATTCACCCACTTCCTTCTTGGGTTCAACATTTTCAACAATTTTCTTTCCAGTACTAATATCCCCACGAACAACTGGTGCAAATACACGACCATTGCGGGTCACTCTGCTAGTATCAGTAATATTTCCAACATCAGGCATTGGCTGGATGGAAACTTCCACACCATCCTCTAAGATTGTAGAATTATATTTGCAGGGTACAGTCTTATTTGACTTGTAAGGGACGGGACCCGACAAGCTAATCACCAATGGAGTGATAGCTAGCTTGCTATGATATTCAACTTCAAAATGGGCGGGTGCACCAAAACAACGCACAATAAAGTTTACTCCTTCTTCAACACAATCGGTCATTACAGAGTCATCTCTGGAAAATAAATCCTCATCTGAGGAGAAATACTCATCTACGGAGGCATACTCATCATCTGACTCCTCTTCAGCAAACAAACCTCAATCACATCAATTTCATGGTAATCATCCCTTTGACCTATAACCTTGATAGTTCCATTATCCAACAACAACTGAACACCTTTCTTTACAATTGAACATCCTCGGGAGTCCTGGCAAAAAATTCGGCAAGATCCATACTTATGTTCTACCTGACCAGCCATGTGCCATAAAGTAGCATGCAATTGTACCAGATCCTCATTCATATACTCCACATCAAAAATTCTAAACTCTCCAGGACATCCAGAAACCATGTTTACTTCCTCTTCATACTCTGCCCTAGGCCTGATTATGTGGATAAGGCCCTCATCCATTATCTCTTGCATTTTCACCAAATCTCCTCTAACCAGATTAACATCAAAAGTCCGGAAGTCGCCTGGACAACCGGCCACCATATTCACAACATTTGCTCTTCCATGCTTGGGAAGAGGATTGTCTTTCACATTAGGGCCCACATCTTTGAAAGATAGAATACCAGACTTCACCAATTTCTGTACCTCAGCCTTCAAAGGATAACAATTCTCAACATTATGCCCTGGTGCTCCCTGATGAAAAGCACATGTTTGGTATGCCTTGTAATACCTAGGCAACAGTGATGGTATAGCGGGAGGTGGTTGGGTCTGAACCAACTTCTTCTGAATTAACACCGGGAGTAACTCTATATTACTCATAGGGATATGGTCATAACTCTCCCTTCTCTGATTATACCCTTGATTCCCATGCTGGGACGGTCTCTGATAAGCAACGGTGGCTGGAGCTACACCAACAACTGGAGTAAATGAGGCGACTTGCTGATGACGCTGATAATTTCTTCTAGGAGGATTAACCCTCCTCTCTTGCATAACAACATTCGTATCTCCTTCCTTCTTTTTGGAAAACCCATAGGATGGCTTCTTCGTATTTCTAAAACTTTCACCCTTCGTTAGACGACCTTCTCTTACAGCCTCTTCTAAGCGGATACCCATGCCTACCATTTCAGTAAAGTCACTTGGCGCACTTGCTACCATCCTCTCATAGTAGAAAGCACCCAGAGTCTTCAAGAAAATCTTATTCATCTCCTTCTCTTCCATGGGAGGAATCATTTGGGCGGATACCTCACGCCATCTCTGTGCATATTCTTTGAATGATTCCCTGTCTTTCTAGACCATGGCCCTGAGTTGGTCACGGTTAGGCGCCATGCCCATGTTGTATTTGTATTGTCTGATAAATGCTTCTCCCAATTCATTGAAAGTATGGATATTGACGCTATCCAAACTCATATACCACTTCAGCGCGGCACCGGTCAAATTATCCTGAAAAAAGTGAATCAGCAGACGCTGATCATTAGTATGGGTAAACATTCTCCTTACATACATCACAAGATGAGCACGAGGGCAAGTGTTTCCCTTGTACTTCTTGAATTCTGGGACCTTAAACTTTGCAGGTATCTTAACATTCGGGACCAAGCATAAATCATTCACATTCTTCTCGAAAAATTCCTTTCCCCTGAGGGCCTTCATCTCCCTCTGCACCTTGTCAAACCGCTCTTAAAAATCATCCATTCTTGTCATAAAGACCTAAGTTTTCACTTGGTGGAGGAAAAGGACGACAAATATCGTCATTAACAAATAGAACCATATTCACCGAAGGAGGTGCGACAGGAGCAACATACACCACAGGAGGTGAAGGAGTAACAATAGTCTGAATAACTGGAGCTTCTTGAGGACCAATATTGAAAATTTCAGGCGCAAAGTTCTCTGGCATTCCCCATGGATAACCTTGAGGCATGCGATTCTGAACAACAGCGGAAGTAGCAGACACAGGAACAACCAGAGATTCAGTAGTAACCCTTGTTGGTTGAGGTTGAAAGCTCGGTGGCTAATTCTGAGCAGCCACCAGAGATTCCATCAGAGGAGTAAGATTCTCCATGCCAGCCTTCAAAGCTGAAACCTCCTCGCGCAGCTCGCGATTCTCTTGTTCTAAGTTTTCCATCTTTCTTCTGAAATTAGCTCGAGTGTTGTAGTGATGAGACAACTTGTTGAACGAAGTAAAAAAGCTTGGTAAGACACCTGGATATGCATAACAAATGCAAGAAATATGTTCAATATGATGCATGATGTTCAATGCTCATGATTTATTTTTATTATTAATATTTCAAGGGACTTAAAGATTTATGGACACATTGCAAATATCAAAGTAATAACACATTTGAAATACTGAAAATTTTTATTATAATAACTTTAAAATGGATTACAAGTTTCAATAATCCCAAGTACAAGATGAAAATAAAGTCTAAAACCCTAAAAAGTAAAGTTGATGGAGATCACTCTATACGTTGGCGCTTCCCTGTAAGCCTGGAAATCTGAGCCTTCAACCTCTGGTTTTCTTTCGCATATCTGGTGGCAACCTCCTTCCAATCGCCTAAATCAGGAAATGAGCACCTATCAACCGAGTGAGGCTTAGGAGAAAATAAATCCCCTTGCCTCTCCATCATCTCTACAACCCAAATTTTAAGAATCTCAATCAAGTCGTCTTTCTCCTTCAAATCTGCTCTATATGAAATCTCTAAAGTTTGGCACTTATTCTTCCAAGCATCCTTTTCCTGCTGCATCCTGACCAAAGAAATTTGTAGCTCTTCCATATCATCCAATAGGGGAGGAGTGGTCTTCACAAACAAATCAGGAAAAGGTGTTTCTCAGGAATACGACATCTTCAACTGAATAGCTCTCGTTTAGACCCACTGAAGATATGGATCCAAAGAAACAGCCCCTCTCGGTCCCAAATCTTTCCTACTCTTCTTATGAATGTGACGCCAGGCCTTCGTAAACTGCTCCCTAGCTTCCTTATGGTCTTCTCCCTCCTTCAGGAATAAATTACTCAAATGAATACTATTTGGTTTATCCCTCATCGGATAACCAAGTTGTCGTCGTGCAAGAATAGGGTTGTAGTTAATTCCTCCCTTTATACCAAGAAGAGGTACATTGGGGAAAATACCACAACTATCAACAGTCTTTATATCCTGGTAAGCTCGATAATACCAATCAATATCCGAGTGAGTAAGTGCCATGATCTTAGGAGCCCAACGGGGTTCCTTCCTGACATCCCAAAAAGCATCAGACTGAGGCATATGAGAGATAAACCACCGGTACAACAGAGGCGTGCAACAGATAATCATCCGCCCATGATAAGAATTCCAAAGATGAATAGAGTAATAAGCATCTCCCAACAATGTAGGAACTGGGTTTCCAATCATGAAGATCCTGATAGCATTAACATCAACAAACTTATCCATATTAGGAAATAAGAACAACCCATAAGCAAGTGGAGCAAAGATGGCCTCAAAAGCGATTGTACTCTTCATCCTGACAAAGTAATGAGCTTTCTCCAATAAGAACTGAGTTGGTAATCCTCTAATCCCTCCTTTAGTAGTCATACGGGCTTCAACCTCAGAGTTCCCTAGATGAATCAAACCAGCAATCTCATGTGATTTTGGATCACCCTTCAAACCAGTGAAAGGAACACAATTGGTAATAGGTAAATCCAACAGATAAGAATACTTCTCCAGTGTAGGCATCAACTGACAATCAGGGAAAGTAAAGCAATGATACATCGGATCATAGAACTGGACCAAGGTCGAGAGAATACCCTCCTTCATCCTAAGCTTCATGAGAGGAATGATGGATCCATACTTCTTCCAAAAATCTGTAGAACACTCAATCTCGGGAATTAGACTGATCAACTCATGTATCTTGGGATCTTTGAAACTGTATTTTCTGGTCTTTCTTTTTCCAGAATCCATGGCCAAAGGGTACCTGATATATTCACAAATGGTTAACTTTTTAAGTCCCTTGAAATGAAATTCCTTACAAAGATGATTATGGGTGCATGGATGCATGACGCAACAATCATACACAAGATCACAAATATAGGGTTCATAGGTTCAACGTCACGAGCATGAGGTCGAAGGTACTACCCATAAGGTATGGTGTAAAAGTTATCACCTGCCAAACAAGGTTCTAGAGCTTCCCAGAGTCTACATCCTTCCTTCGGATATTACCAACTTCTCGATTAACTCAGTAATTAGTAATGTTCTCAAGAAAAACTCGTTCGAGCATAGTATCGCATGACAGTTATTTCCGGATTACTCCGTCATAGCTTCCGCACTAAACCTAAAAGGACAAGATGCGTTAGGTATTATACGGTCCTCAACTTCAGCAGGCTCCCAGGTCGAAAGCAGTACGTCTTCCCGATTACTCGGTAAACGACACTACAGTCAAAGGGGACTCCACTGAGTGGGGGATCTCATGCCTCCTTTTTTGGGATTACTCCGACAAAGTTAACATGAGTATACCGCCCGTCCTATCTTAAATTTTGCCCAAGTCCGGGTATAGGACTTATAAGTAATTACCAAGCACCCTGAAAACCAGGAAAATCCAGACAAATATATATACAACATATAACACATAAACAACAATAGCACATTACAGATATAAACAAAGATAGGCTCAACCCACTTAGGGATGGACCAGCAAGAGGTCAATCTTTCCCCAGTGAAGTCTCCATTTTTTTCTAGAGCGGTAGAAATGTTTAAGACTAAGCCATTAGATTGACTTGACTTGTACAAATCAAAATCAAAATCGCCACCGTAATTTATTGTTTCCTAAGGAATGGGAAAAGAGAGAATAACCCAAGAGAGGGGAGAAAGATTCAAGGTAAGGGGGTTGGTTATGCAAAGAGAAGGTATTAGCACCCTAAACATCTACGGTACTCTGCAGGAACCTCTTTGTAAAAATCTGTATATTTTGGCTATAAAATGTTGTACGAAAAATAGATGGTGGAAGTGAGAAAAGAATTATACTTTTTATGATTTTTGCACCCGCCGCGGTTGCAAACCTTTAGTGCCTACGTACCAACTTTCGTGCAATAAGGGATCAAGGTACACGTAGTTCCTCTTTTAAAAAATTTAAAACACAAATGTGTTGGTTAATTTTATGAGATAAGACATCATCGTCATTGTCCCTGTGGAAAACATACTTACTACCCACAATCATGAGAAAGGAGAATTTGCATCATCTCAAAGTGGAGGATATGGCTTGGATTTTAAAATCAACAATGCCTCACTCAACACCCAAGTGGAAAATATCTCAGTTCACTGCATATTATAGAAGTATAGTTGTTTGCATCACTACAAGGATTGACAAGAGTCTAATCTTTTGAGAAAGGTTTTAAAATAAAAATCCAGTGTGGCAAAATAGTTTGAAATGAGATTGATTGACTTTTAGTCTTCTCACAAAAAATGTCAAAGTATTATTAAGTTGATTGAAGTTTGTTTATAAATATGTTTTGAAAATGCATGGACCTAAGTCCAAGTTTATTATGAAGATGGTTCAAGTTTAAAAACAAGAAGAGTTTTCAAAAGGAGGAAGAAGATTTATAAAATTAAAGAAGATGGGAGGAGAAGAAGAGACTATCCTAAAGCATAAGGTAAAAATCTAAGGATAAGAACCATCTAACCTACAAGAAGCTAATACTTGACATTATGAGTCAAGATAGAATTCCCATTCTTTGGATTGAAACCAAGCACGCAAAGATACTAGTCCTCTTGAGAGAACCAAACTTTAAGTATATTAAGTCTTCACAAAAATTGAGCAGAGTAACAGCTGTATACGGGTGAATTCCAGATTACAAACAAAGTATGTAATCACAATGACCTGCACACAAAACAAACAAACAACCCAACGTATTGAGGCAAACCTTAAGAACTCCAGACAAAATATCAATTAAGGCCACAAGGTCTCCAACATAGGTCAAGGTTTCTAATCCTAAGTACAAGAAGTCCAATACTCCATAATGCCAAGGATAGTAACCAAATAGTCTAAGTATCATTAAAGCCTTTTTAAGGTTCATGTTGATTATTAGGTGTCTTGAAAAAGAAAAGAAAGGCTCAAGTGAGCAAAGTAAAGATAACAAAGATATAAATGCTCAAGTTAGCAAAATACAAATAACATGAAATGTAATGCTTAAAGTAAACGGTACATAAAGTATAAAAAATAAAAGCATAAAGTGAAACAAATTAATAATTAGTGGTTAGTTGGATGACCATCTTGAAACTTGCATTTGGAACTCATTAGAGGATTGGTAGAACCAAAGCCTCCACACAACAAGTTGCATTTGCTTTTTTTCAAGTATATCATCCATTTGGAATCCTCACAAGTACCATTTAATGATCAATGGTGTTTAAGTGATCCACGTTGACCAAAAGTGTTGTAGATCCATTAGAGGATTGGTAGAACCAAAGCCTCCACACAATGAATCTCTAAGTTATTGGATCAAAGGGATCAAATTAATATACTTGGGCTTGCAAATATAGGTTTGGGCCACGAATGATCATTTATTCGAATCGGGACAAAATTTAGCACTATGTTAAGCAATCGTAAGTGGACTTATATAGAAGTTGCACCTATTTTGAGGTCGGTCAATAGCAACCTATGCACCATTTGTTTTGAGACATGATATAGAGATCATGCTCTAATAACACTTAGTGCAATAAGAAAGGGATAAGATGAAGAGGGGTGGGGAAGAATATATAAACCACATTTGAATTAAATTTTAATCAAACTATAATTAAAATCATTCATCCATTTTTATAGAGTTAAACTCAACAACATGGATCCAATGATGTTAACAAAGTTCATGATCAAAAATTCAACCCAAGATCAGCCAGAAAATGATCACAAAATAATATTACATTTAATATATACAATTAAAAAGGTTTAAAAATGTTTTAAAATAGAAATAAAAGAGAAAAATATCAACTATGTTCAAATTAATCAAGAAATATTAAGTAAGACAAAAAGGACTCAAATATTTTCATAAAAATTTTGGTAATTTTATAAAGTCAGAAACTATTTTTAAAATTAAAAGAAATGAGTAAAATAAACCAAAAATGATTAAAAAAAATAAGAAAGTCAGACATAAAAAATAAATGAGGTCACCAATATTTATCACAATATCATTGAATCATTCCATATTTTTTTCATAATTTAAAAATGCATAAAAGTATTTTTAAACATTTAAAATAATTCAAATAAAGTGAAAATTTATTAAAAAAATATCAAAACACAAAATAAAATTGTGAAAAAATAAAAATCAAAAAGATAAAAATCAAAAATATTTTTCATAATTTTTTCAGATTTTTTGGACTAAAAATGAATTTTCTATGATTTTTTTAAATTTAAAACAATTAAAATAAAAATCAGAAAATAAAATATCAAACCAAAAAAACATGGACCATCTGATCAATGTCAAAACGCGATAGTAAATAGATCAAGTGGACCTAGCACGTTGTGCATGTTATGGACTTTGGTGAATAAAGCACTAAATCATTAATTAAATTAGATTTCAAAAAAAAAAACAAGTGACGCGCCTTCATTGGTTGGAAGATGACACGTTGGTCATCTTCAACCTTCAGCTAACGTGAATTTCAATTCTCTCAAACTGTAAAATCAGAAGCTCAGACCAATGGCATTCGCTTCCTCTCTTCAAGACGAAGACAATCAAACCTTCGCGACAAATTTATATAAATTGTAGCTCAAGCAAATTGGAAGGAAAGTTTTGAAAAGGGATTTGAAATTTCATGGCCAAAACATGTTTCCAGATGAATAACGAGTGTTGCAACTAGAACCATGGCAACGAGAGCTTCACAATGATATCAAAGTTTTGAAGAATTGATGGAGAAATCTACCTATTGAAGTTGAGTTGCAGAGCTCTAAAACTGGACTTCTATGGAGCAATATAGGGCACGATTCTTGAAGGTAATTGTATGGTTAGCTTCAGGGAATATCAAGGAAGGTGAATTGATAGAAAAATTGGATTGAAAAAGGCTTGAACACTGATTTCGAAGTTACATAAAATTGAGTTGTGGAGCAAGTTTGGCAGGGTGATTCTGGCTATCCAAGCTTGAGGAAATGAATGGGGGATGACCCTCTATTTATAGGAGAATGAATGCGATCCTTAAGCATGTGGAATGATGAAGTTTCAAGTGAAATCGTGGGGGGTCTACATCATGAACAAAGTGTGACTTGTTTAGCATCAAAACTCAACCAAATCGTGCATTTCATGATGCTAAACACCTTTGGAAAGTTGCTAAACATGATTAGAAGAAAAAACGCGAGGAAAACTTGTGATTAGAAGCCAAAACAAAGATTTCAAAATCTGACTTGTGACGAAACTTCAGTTTCAAGCTACCAATTTCTAAACAATGGCATTTTCAGCTCAAGGGGTCTTAGGACATGATTCTTGATGCTTTAGAAAGATGAGGTTACAAACTTTGCAATGGAAAAATAAAGGAATCAAATGGATGCTTGAGATGAAAGTTGCTTTAAGTCAAAGTTGGAGAAAAAAGGTTGACTTTCCATACTTAGAAATATTTCAAATTTTTCTTCAAAAGTGACCTATAATGTTTTGCATTCAAACATGACCTTCCACTTAGAATTTGTCCTTGACCAAAAAAGATGGCATGAAATAGACCTATTTAATTACATTTTTAAACTTGAACCATTAAAAATCTCTATTAATTGAGATAGTTATGAATTGTTGAAGTTGGCAAAAAATCATGAAATGACCTATAATCATTTGCATCCTTAGGGTAACTTCCATCCATTTTCTAATTTTTCACATAAAATAAGGGATAAATTTCACATCCTCAAGATCATTATGGAAAAAGAGTGGGTTTAAGGTGATAAAAATTGACCAAGTTATGATCATTTGAAGTCACACATGAGAAATTGGGGGTTCATCTGTAGGACTTGTAATCTTTCTTCATCATCAAGTTTCTTCCACATGAAAACTCCTTGAAACTTTTGAAGTGATTTGATAATAACCCTTTGAAGAGAAGTATGTCTTTTGAATCACTCAAAAATTACAAAAGATGAGCAAGATATACTTCTTTGAAGTTCAAAACCCTAGCTCATAGATCAAGAAAATGCTTTGAGGAACTTTGACAATTTTGAACAACCTTCTTGTACCAACACTCTTTCTTTGTAAATAGAAGTTGTTGAGGATGATAATGATAACTCATAGCAACCAAAACCACTTACATATATTGAGAATTGAGATAAATATTCACTTGTGACAAATGGGAATAAGACCTTGTCTAACCCTAACAACTTCTTCAATCAACCCCTTGTACTTTTGAATCAATTTTGATAACTTTGAAATGTAGTGAACCAAAATAAACCTTTCCATTCCATTTCTTCCAAAACAAATTAAATGGTGAGGTTTGAATTTCTCAAGCTTTATTGACTAGGGAATGGAAATAAACTCATGAACCCATGGAGAAACTTGTTAAATCTCATTGCCTTTACCTACATTGTTAACAAGTAAGACAAACCAACATTGCATTTTATTAATTAGAAGTAAAATCAAGGCAAAATATTCATGATCACAAAAGAAAACAAGTCAAGGTGCTTGGGGATTCCTCAAAGAGCAAAGCTAAAGATAGGGAGAAGAACCAAAAGCCCTAATGTGATCTTGTTGTGATTGAATCAAAATGGTATGATGAATGGATCTTAGGGGGAACATTGGGGTACAAAAGCTACAACATGAACCCTAAATCCAAATTTATCATAGATGAGGTAAACCCTAAAATTTTCACTGAACTAAAAGCTAATGGAAAACCCTCCTTCAAGAGTCGGGAAATTCCAACAAAACTTTGTGTCTGGTTCAAAATTATTTTGGGATGCATTCACCATAGGAAACCAACCAGTTCTTCTGACTATACCAACATAGATCTGAAGTGAATCATGTATTGAGTGATGAAAGGATTAAAGGTTAATCTACCTTTTACTCTGTTTCATACCCTCATGGATTCTATAAGAGAAACAAGAAACCTTATAAAATCCAAAAACTACATCCCTATAGGCAGATTGATATCAAATTGTTTGATAGAAAGTGGTCTAGTAGATCATCTGACCAGATTAAATATGATAGAGGATATTTCTATAGAAACTGGTAAAACATTCAACGGGAAGAATCTCAAGAAGATGGGGGACATTTCAAAAGTTCTGATAAAACCTATCCTCGACACTAAAAGGGACACACTGAAGGACAAGAGAATAATTGTTGATGGATATCCTTCTTTTACAAAGATTGGTCCTACAGAAGCCGTGATGACCTACCTTTTGGCATAAGGTCTGGATACATCACAATTTGATCCTTCCATGTTGATGGATGAACCTCCAACCATGCTTAAAAGAAAATGTGATAAATCTGAGAAGAAGAGAGAGAAGCCCCAGCAGAAAGAACTTAAGATTTCTAACTCTGGTGCTGCTAAGAAAAATCCAGATTTATCCTCCTACTCTTCTCCTTCTGGTAAGTCAACTACCTTTAAATTTGTTGTTGTTGCATCTGTCTCTGAACCAGTTATATATTCTATTCCTTTACCGTCACCACTCATTTCAACCATAGTTACTACTTCATACATTCCACCATCACCACAAAATTCTTCTGCTCCTCTTGAAAAATCCAAAGTCACTCCATCTGAATAACCTTGTTCACCACCTGCCCAAACACTTCCACCATATGCACATACAACTCCACCTCATGGATAACCCATCTCACTTCTGGCCTTTGCCTTCTCTTCTTCCGCCATAACAACCTTCACCCTAGACATACCTACAACAGCATCCATTTAAGTCATTATTGAAACCACTTCCACACAAGAAAATCTAGCCATCATCATAATAATCACACCCTTACAGCCTCTCCTTAACCAAACTTCCACCATCTCAACCAGTAACACTTTTTCTATCCCTGAAGTAACAACCTTCTCATAATTTTTTGAGCCTGCTTCACTCTCACCTTCTCACTCAGCTGCACAACCCTCTGATTCAGAAAGCTCTGAAGCGACAAATTCTGATGATGAACTAAACTCAACACCATCTGATATTCCACTTCCCAGTATTGAAGAAATGATTTCTATGCTTAAGGACAACGCAGTATGGAAAGTGAAAGAGCCCAATTAAGAATCTAACACTAGTAACAATCCTGCAAATCTGAATGCTAGATGGATTAGGTTTCAAAGATTTTTGAGTATGCAATTCATCAAACACAAGAACATTTCTGCTAAGCATCCGACTAAGTGTGTTCACGAAGCAGAACAGAGGTATATGAAAGATGAAGCCCAAAAGGTTGCTAAAAAGGAAGCCGCTGAGAAAGAGGTTGCTCTCATGGAAGATGAAGAGCAAGAAAGGTAACTGGCCAGAAAAAGGGAAGATGATAAGGAAGTTACTGAGTCTTCACAAGTTTCGCTAGAAAGTTCTTCTGTTCTGAAACAACTTTTGCATACCATGGAAGAGATGAAACAGGACCAAAAATATGCGAAGGAAAGGCTCGATAAGTAGGATGAGATTAACAACAACATTCATGATCTTATTACCCATCTTCTTAAGAGAAACCTTGCACAACACCCTAATAATTTTTTTGTGTTTTCTCTTTTTCTTTTTAATTTTCCTACTCTGTACTTTTATTTCTACTCAATGAAAAGTTTTTTTTCTCTTCTATGTTTTTATTTTAGATTATAACAAAAAGAGGAAGTAATACAAATGATTTTGATAATAAACCAAATTCCCTAGAACCTCAACGCTTACATTATTATCTAACTTTTTGCTTAGATTGTTTCTAGAAAATTTAAGGATCACTCCAGAACATTGATGAAACTTTTCTCAGATGAAAATAAATATAAGACTCAGGGGGAGTCTACTCACCTTATAAGGGAGTTTCTCTCTTTTCCTATCTTTAAATAATTTCATCAAAATGCAAAGTTTTGTCATCATCAAAAATGGGGAGATTGTTATAACAAGAAGTGTTTCTAGACAAGTCCTTATTTGATGATAACAAAAATATATTATATGAAATTAGATGTGTTCCAAAGTTATGATGTGCAGGAAAATTTTATAGCTTATCAACACTGAATGAAGTCATCAGAAAAGTTCTATTAAAAGATCAGAAGCACGTGTCCGGAACTTCATAAAGAAAGGAAAAACATGTAACGCTGGTCAGGAATCTCACTTTTGGTTCTGAAGAAATGACAGTGTACAAAGCATCAGAAGTCTTACTTCTATTTCTGAACGTATCTACTATCTGATGAAAGAAAACAAGAACTTTATTCTTAGAGCGTTGACTTTATAAACATCAAATCATCTGAAGTATCAAAGACTCTATATCAGAAGAATCAAAAACATTAATACAATATCTCAACAGTGTTTCTGACAAATGGAGAATACTTAGTCAATACGCTTCCTACGCAATGATGAGTGTCACTAAAGGCAAAAAAATTTCCCTCATTAATGGAGAAACATAAAAGGAATATTTTTAATGCTCATTCCTTATTTGTTCCAACAGATTCATTTTGAAAGCCTATATAAAGAGCATATCATCATCACTCCAGATCATGAAAATATCAAGAAATAGAGAAAAGAAACAAGTGCACACAGTTCAATAGCAAAAGTCGTATGTTTAGTGTACATATATTTTTTTAATTTGTGTTTATCCTGCTAATCAAGAAGAAAGCTATAAACTTTTCATTCTAATCTTCAAACAGTTGTTTCCTCAAGTGAATTTCTAGTCTATATACTAGAGAGGGCTAAGGTGTCTTTCTATACTCTTAGAGGTTGTTTATAATCTTTCAAGATTAGTGGATTAAGTCCTTTTCAAAGGCGAAATCACCTTGGCGGGTGGACAAGACGTAACTTTATTCTTAAGGTGAACTTGTATAAAAATAATTGTGTTCCTTTTTAGCTTTCATTGTAATTATTATTCAATTGTGTGCCAAGTAACTAAAATAGTTTTGCAAAAGATTTTAAAAATCCAATTCAAACCCCCATTCTTGTATTTTTCTCTACCTTCAATTGGTATCAGAGCTTCGGCTCTGTTATTGATTTTCAAATCAAACACTTAACCGTGTAGAGCGATTTAAGGTGAGAAAAACTTTTTTAATGGCTTCTACCAGCACAAATGAAAAATATAGTTACAATGTTAAGCCTCATATCTTTGATGGAGAAAACTTTGATTACTGGAAAGATAGATTAGAAAGTTTCTTTCTAAGCTATGATATAGATCTCTGGGATCTTATCACAGATGTCTACACTGCACCTGTCTTAGCAGAAGGTGTTCCCGTTCCCAGAAGCAAAATGACTGAAGATCAGAAATAATAGCTCAAGAAGCACCACAAAGCCATAACAATCCTTCTCCATGCCATCTCATATAATGAATACCAGAAGATCGCAAACAGAGAAACTGCAAAAGACATTAAGTATTCTCTCAAACTGACTAATGAAGGAAATACGCAAGTCAAAGAAACAAAAGTGTTGGCTCTAATCCAGAAGTATGAAGCATTCAAAATGGAAGATAACAAAAAAATTGAAACTAAGTTTTCCAGATTTCAAACCCTTGTAGCTGGACTGAAAGTTCTGTACAAAGGTTACACCGCTGGAAACCTTGTTAAGAAAATTGTCAGAAGTCTTCCAAAGAAATGGAGACCTATGGTCACAGCACTTAAGCTCGCTAAGAATTTGGACACAATCAGCCTCAAAGGATTGGTCACCACCCTCAGAAGCCATGAAATTGAACTAGAAGGAGATGAACCTCAGAAACGAGTAAAATATATTGCCTTAAAGTGCAAATCAGAAAGAGTTAAGTCCATGAAGAACAAGGCCTACCAAGCTGAAGAAGAAGGTACAAAAGGCTCTGATGACGAAAATGAACTATCTTTTCTTTCCAGAAGAATCAAGAAAATCTGGAAGAAAAGGAAAAACAATCCTAGAAGATTCAGAAATCAAAGAGATCATTCATAAACATTCTCAAAAGGTAAAAACAGAAAATAAGTAACATGTTATGAATGTAAGGAACCTTTTCATTACAGGAACGCGTGTCCCAAGATGAATAATGAAAATTCCAAAAAATAATACTTCAAGAAGAACTCCTTCAGAGATAAGAAGAAAGAACTCATGGAAACATGGGATGATTCTGATACATCAGAATCTGTCTCAAAAGAAGAATATGCAAATATGGCTCTCATGGATACTACATCTGAGAAATGTTCAACTGAAATAGAGTCTGACTCTGAAGAGGTATTTCCCAAATTCTCTCGTGCTGAATTAGAATCATGTGTTCTTGAATCATTAAACAAATATCAAAAACATCAACGTAAATTCAAAAACCTATAAAAGGTTCATGAAATTGAAATCGAAGAATATAATAAACTTGTACAAGAAATAACTTTTCACTAAGCTAATAATGCTAAGTTAAAATAAGAAATTGATTTGCTTGATAACAAGGTTCTGAACCTTGAAGAAACATTGTCTAAAGACACACCGTCATTTGAAGCAACAATGTGAAAATATTATGCTGCTTTCCAGGAGTTTTTAAAGAACAGTATAAATAGAAGCAAAATGGCTTATATGATCTTTGGTGTTGGTCAAAATGGAAAGAAAGGAATTGCTTACAAATCTGAGGAAAATCAGAACCCTTTGAAAGAGAACAAACCAATATCTCCCTTCTCTTATCATCACACAAAAACACAAACACAAAAATTCAATAATGCACGAGAACCTAAGTTCACTAAGAGCTATGGTAAAACTAACTTTAAAGGACCCAAGAGAATCTGGGTACCAAAGGATAAAATAGTCTATTTTGCAAATATCTTATACAACCAAGTTAAAACCCCAATTATGGTGCCTCGACTCTGGATGCTCGCAACACATGATGGGAAGAAAGAATAAGTTCCAACAGTGTGAACTTAAAGATGTTGGATACGTAGGTTTAGGAGGAAATCAGAAAGGAAAGATCAAAGGATCAGGAACTATTGGTAACAAATATCTTCCTTCTATCTCAAATGTGCTCTATGTTGAGGGCTAAATGCATAACTTTTTATCCATAAGTCAATTAATTGATAACAGATATGACATTATTTTCAATCAAAAATCATGTAAAGTTGTAAGTCAGAAAGATGGCGCAGTTTTGTTCATTGGAAAGAGGAAAAACAACATATAGAAAATGAAGCTTTTTGATTTATAAACTCAAAATGTAAAATGTCTAATGTCTGTTAACAAAGAGGAGTGGATGTGGCATAGACGCTTAGGTCATGTTAGCATGAGAAGAATATCTCAGCTTAACAAACTTGAGTTAGTCAGAGTGTAATACGGTGGGAGAACTGACTTTTGGTTTTGCGTTTTATCACAAATGTTGCGGATAACAAGAGTCGCCACCGATTTTCTTTTATCCAATAAAGGAAAGGGTGAAAAGAACAAGAAAGACCTTTGAGAACTTTATGAGTAAGGGGGTAGGTTATGAAAAGGGAATGTATTAGCACCCTTTTCATCCGTAAATATCTACAGGCTCTTAATCGCTAGCTCACTTTTTTGAAATGCTTTGTGTTTGTGTATGTTTGAAAATATTTTGAAAATGCCTAAGTACGACAATTTTGTAATGATTCTCATATCATTGAGAATGTATACAAAATGTTTGTTTTGAAAATATTTATTGAAAGAAAGTGTTGTTTTTGAAAGTGTGAGGTGTGAAAATTGTTTTAGTTTGTGAGCAAGCGATTACGAGCGATCTACCTACTCAAAAAGTTTTTTTTCTTTTCCTCCTCCTCTAGATAATGCTACCCTATTATTAGTTAGTAGGAAGCCCTGTTGTTGGGTGTGAGGGACAAGCGTGAGTCATCGTAAAGTCATAAAAGGCATCTTGTAGGACGCTTTAGCAATTTTCGTAAGGGACTAAGATTGTTTACCGAAGGCAACATCGAAGGGTCATCGAGGAACTAGGATCTTTTTTAATCAAGGGTCTTTTCCAAAGCATCCCACGCTCGAGGGACATGACTATTTTATCTGAAGGAAACAAGGGAGGTTACCCTAGAGGTACGTGTGTGAATAGTGTTTTGATTTCAGTTAATCTGTCTTGATTACGGTTATCTAGCGGTTGATTTTAAATCTTGCCATACACGCCTAATTACTATACAATGATAAGTAAAAGCGGTAAAATGCGGAAAATAAAGTTCTACGCTATTAGAACGCTTCAAGAATGGGGGTACAAATTTATGAAGGGAGATGACATAAGAAATAAACACCCAAGCTGTAATTAAATCACACAATACAAATCCAAACTATTAAATAATTATATGAGTTAAAACTCTTTTCATTTGATAAAATTAATTAATAATTTAATTAATAATGTCAAACAAAAATTATTTTAAAACTAATAATTATTTTAAACAATATTAATCTATTTACAAATTTAACTATAATACCAAAATAAATTAATAAGCAAAATCAAAAAATAAATAATATGTAAAACAAATAAAGAGAAATAGAAAAAGTTTAGAAATGGGCTTGGACTGAAGCAAAATCCGGGGGGGTGCAGAAATTAAGTTGTCAAAAGCCCAAATAAAGGGCATCTGGAAATCCAATGTGGCAGGTCAGCAAGGGTGCAACGTGGGCATGCAGAACTGGTTCGATGGATGGTGACGTGATGATGATCTGATGGTGAGGGAGTCTGAAGGTACGTAGTAAGGACAATGGAGCAATATTCATGGGATTGGTCAGGTGGAGGATTAGGGGTGGTGATAATTGTCACCACCGGATTAGGCCTTAGTTAATAATTGTTTAACAAATAAAACAAAATTAAGAAAACTAAATCATTTATCAGAAAATTCCTCTCTCAGACTCGTTTCACTCTCTCTTGCTCTCTGAATGGTCTTCGCCGTAGACGAAGAACGCAGCGCACTGGAAATCACCTCACGGCGGTAACGGCAGCGGCGTAGCTCCTATTTCAATTTTTTTACATTTTCTGATTCCTTATCTTCTCCTATTTACTAATATATGATTTATTTTTACAGAAGCCAAACGGTTAGCTCTATATCAAGAAGGGGATTTTCGAAACCCTAAGTGCTCAGATGTGACAACAATTGATGATTATGATGAAAAATACTAAATGGAAAGTAAAACGAAAAGAAAAAGAGAGAGACGGAGGCCGTAGCGTTCAGATTCGCGAGCATCCAACCTTTTGAGTCTTTTTCTGGTGATATCTTTCTGATTTTCTACGAAAATATCTTCCTCTTCTTCTTTATGATTCAGAACTTACAATCTTTTTATATTTTCTAAAGGGTTTTGTGAATATAGAAAATGATGAACGTTAGGGTTTCTGTGTTTGATAGCTTGCTAAGATATTGAATCGTGAACGATTTTGCTTTGTAAAATGTTTTCTATCTGATTTGTTTTGAAGGGTTTGTAAATCTTGAAAAGAATGAACAATTAGATTTTGGGATTGGATGTTTGCGTAGCTTTTGTGTTTCTCTGATATGAACAATATTCTCCCCCTAATTTCTGTGCAATTGATGCTTATATACTGATATCACTTTAGGTTTTTTTCTGTTGATGGATTCAATGATTGAGATAGTAGGCCTATCAGAATTTCAATTTTGTATTGGGCTTCTGACTTTTTGTTTTTGTTCCTATTCTGATATGTGCATTTTGTTGGGCTAAGCCTTGTTTCTGACTTTGCTATTTTTTGCATGTACGAAACTTCCATTGCAATAATTTTTGTTATTTGTTATTGGGCTTGAATTTGTCATTCTGTTTGCACCTGTTATTTTCCAACTGTATCTGTTTTTGCTGTTGGGCTGGAGTTTGCGATTTTGTACTGGCCTATTTTTACTACACTGTGATGAAGTCCTGAGTTAGTGACCGTTTGCTTCTCTTTTTGTCTTTACTATGAACCAAACAAAAGCCTCTTTGTGCATTTGTTTGAGATTTGTAGTAAAGAAAATAAGCCCGTGATTAGCATTGTAACTCTGATTTTGTTGTTTGTGAAACAAAATAATATGAGGCTTTATTGTTGTTGGGCTTAAACATGATTGAATACCACCCTTGAACTGATTCCTATCACAAGACCCTAGTGATGAACTTTGAAAAGAAAACTTTGAAACCTTTTGTTTATGTTCAAGTTTATTGATGACGTCTTACCCAATTTTTGTTTTCCTTGTTTCATGTATGAGACAAAGTGGGCAAGGGCTTGAAGGAAACTGTAGTTGTCATGGAAGAGCTCTTGGAGGAAGGCATGGAGCAAGAAGATTTTGGAATCACATATAAGCTCATAGGATTATAGAAATCTCATTTGGATTGTACTTGTAAAAAAAATTGCCTTGTAATTTGAACTTTGAAGGAAGCTTAACCATATCTTGAATCCATGAACTTTAAAAGTCTTAAGTTTGACATGAAAGATAATGAATTTTAGAAATGAACTTGCAATGTTTGCCTTGAGACTCATGCATGTATCTTCAAAGAAAAACTTGGACAACAACTTTCCAAATTATGAGATTAAATTCCATTTGAAATTTCTTGAGTGAAAGTTTGAATAAAAACAAAATTTTGAATCATATTGATGCCTTAAATCTCTTTAAAGTTCCAATAATGAAATTAATCTGCCCAACAAAGATGCACTCTAAAATCCCAACAACTTTAACTATTCTTGCATAATATGCTTCAATATATATACTCAAAATCAATGGCACGACAAGTAGCTCAGAAATCACTTAATCATAGGAACCAGATAAAATCTCTTCTAATGTAAATATATGTAGAAACTTCTCCTTAATTACTGAACTTAAGAACAATATCTTACCTTTGAAGAAACTCCATAATGCTTCAAAAATTTTGTCAAGAAAGACATTACTCGCTTCAATAACCCAAGTCTTAGCACAAAAGCCAAAAAAAATAAGAGAAAAAAGTGATTCAGGATCAATACTTGCTACTCTGAATCCCATGATGAAAAATTAGTTGATATTTCATGAAGCCTGAGGGGCTTTGGTAGCCTTGATCAATTGGTAACCTTAAGAGCTTGAAGAGATATTTTTGAATGAAATGAGAGGGAAAATTTTGGGGTACAACAACTGCCCCTGTTCAATCTTCTTAAACCTGAAAAGTTAGATTGGCGCGTCCGCCACTCGTGACTTGAAGGTAGAAGATGATTGAACACTTAAGTGCCCAGAAATTTGCACTCGCGCATGCGCGAAGTAACATTGTTGGTTGATTGTATCGAGAATGGGCTTAAAGATTCCATTCGGAGAGTGACGGTGAGTCGTTGGAGATGGGCTTATAGATGCCATGCAAGATAACTATTGATAAGAAAATCAGACTAAGTCTACACCCGCATTTGTCTTTAGAAGATGCACTTAGAACGAGTCTATGCTCGACTTCAACTTGAAGAAGTATCAGAATAATTCTACGCTCTATTTAATATGTTCCAAAAGATGTCTACGCCCGTCTTCAACTGGAAGAAGTATCAGAATAAACCTATGCTCAATTTAATTTGAGCCAGAAGATGTCTACGCCCATCTTTAACTTGAAGAAGTATCAGAATAAATCTATGCTCGATTTATTCTGAGCCAGAAGATGTCTACGCCCGTCTTCAACTAGAATAAGTTTTGGAATAAATCTACCCCCGATTTAATTTGAGCCAGAAGATATCTACGCCCGACATCAACTAGAAAATATGTTGGAAAGAGTCTACGCTCAACTTTTCTGGAGGAATGTCAGAATAAATCTATGCTCGATTTAATCTGAGCCAAAAGATGTTTATGCCTGACTTCAAATGAAATAGGTATTGGAATGAGTCTTCGAAGGAACATTTTTTTCAGAACTCAGTCTTCAAAGGAAATGCTTGTCAGATTAAATCTCTGAGGTAAATGCTTTTCAGAATAAATTTATGAGGTAAGTTCTTTTCAGAATTCAGTCTCTGAGGGAGATGCTTGTCGGAACTCAGTCTCTGAGGAAATGCTTGTCGGAATTCAGTCTTCGAGGAAATGCTTGTCGGAATTCAGTCTCTGAGGAAATGCTTGTCGGAATTCAGTCTCCGAGGAAATGCTTGTCAGAATTTAGTCTCCGAGGAAATGCTTGTCAGAATTTAGTCTCCGAGGAAATGTTTGTCGAAATTCAGTCTCCGAGGAAATGCTTGTCGGAATTCAGTCTCCGAGGAAATGCTTGTCGGAATTCAATTTCCGAGGAAATTCTTTTCGGAATTCAGTCTCCAAGGAAATGCTTGTCAGAATTCAGTCTCTGAGGAAAAACTTGTCGGAATTTAGTCTCCGATGAAATGCTTCTCGGAATTCAGTCTCTGAGGAAATACTTGTCGGAATTCAGTCTCTGCGAAATTCTTGTCGGTATTCAGTCTTCGAGGAAATGCTTATCGGAATTCAGTCTCTCAGGAAATGCTTGTCGGAATTCAGTCTCTGAGGAAATGCTTGTCGGAATTCAGTCTCCAAGGAAATGCTTGTCGGAATTCAGTCTTCGAGGAAATAATTTTTAGGAGATGTTATTCAGAGTAAATCTTTGAAGGAAGTCATTTGGTCATGCAGATGGTCCCTCGTCTTGTTTCATAAATTGATCTACAATTCTCTTTCATTGGTAAACCCGACCTGTTTCCAGAATTCATACCACCTGGTCTTTGATAGTTTCCTCGGCTTGTTTCGGGAATTAATATTCGACCTGTTTGAAAATTGTTGATGATATTCATCTTATTTGTAGACTTTACCTGAAAAGACAAAGTTAGTCTTTATGCAATGTCATGACGGATTAATGCATTACGTAATGATGTTCTCAAAATAAATGAGAGTGTGTTATATGTGTTTCGTATGCATATGCTATGATATTTTGTAAATGATGTATGATATGTAAGATGTTACTGACAGTGACGGTAGTTTCGTGTAACATCTTTGGCCAGGGAAAATAAATCCCTGACTATCACTGGGAATAAAGAGTATGAATCTTCAATCTTGTTTAGAATGTCTTCGCTGGGAATTACTGTTTTCTGTTTTGGAGGATACTCCGCTGGGGATTCCTACTTAATGTTTTAGAGGATACTTCACTGGGAATGTTGGAATTATTCTTCGGAAGAAGAGCTTGGGAACATTGGTCGTTCGTCGCTCTACTGAGGAATTTAATTCTTATATACCCTGACTGGGAATAAAAGATATGGATAACCTTTCGAGGTGCTATCCGTCGGGTTTCCGATGTGGATGTCGACTCGTCTGGAGAGAATAAGCTTGAACAATACCTGGTCTGATTTCCAATTCAGTAGAAACTCTTCGGGGATAGCAACCCTAACTGTCCTTTGCGGGTAATTTGTGGTAGTTCTAGAAATGGACTCAAACTGGGGAGACTATAATCTGTTGGGGAAATAAACCCTATTAGGGAAATAAACTCTAAACCTGCTGGAGAAACACTCTACTGAGGAATACTCTGTCGAGGAGATGAGCCTGCTGGAGAAAAAAATATGTAGAGGTTTTACAGTCTTTGAGGAATAAACTCAGTTGGGGAAGAGAATTTCCATAAACTGTACTGATTGGAACTCCGTAGGTGGGTGATATTGCTGGGAAAAGATCGTATTCTTTTATCCGCTAGGGTGACTTGTTGGTGAGTATGATTATGTTAAAAGTTGGAAGACGCCCACTTTCTGTTTGAAGGCACATTAGACATGTCAGGGAATGTATCTCTGTTGAAGATGAGCTTGTGAAGATGACTCTGTGGGGATAATTTTGTGGAAGTTGCTTTGTGGGGATCCGTGGAGACTTGAACATTATCTCAACTTGTAGAGCCCTTAGTGAATGTTGATCAGGGTGATAAGTCTTCTACTGATAGAAAAGTGATGAGATGACGGGACATAGTCGTACGCTTTAATCCCTGACTTTTGCCTGGACTATCTTTTCAGATTTTCAGCCCACCGGGATACCCTTTTTTGCCCAAGCCGCCTTTTCAGGTTTTCGACTTGCCGTGTGTACAATATATATATATATATATATATATATATATATATATATATATATATATATATATATATATATATATATATATATATATATATATATATATATATATATATATATATATATATATATATATATATATATATATATATATATATATATATATGTATATATATATATCCCTAATTTTTGCTCAAACCTTTTTGGTTCGCCGGGATGCCCTTATTTTTGCTTAGGCCTATCAACCTAACGTGTCTCTTTCATGCATAGTATATGTTTGTGTTCACAGGGTGTGGAGAATAGTCATTGTCCATAGTAAGTGTTGTAGCACTTCCAGAACATGTCTATTTGACCGTATGTGACCCTTTGCTAGAATTCATGTTTAATTCCCCAAGTGATTCACATGGAGATCTGCCTTTGGCTATTCAGCACCTTTGAGAGATTCTTTGAATCTCGACTTGATTGCCACAGATGAGTTGGACCATAACATGTCACGCCCCTTGATTTATAACCAATTGAGAGGCTTGTTGCTGGAAATGTCTTTCCATCTTAGGTGATTCTTTTCATTGGGAGGATTTTCATTCATTGAATATTCGTCGTGCAAATCTCTCTACTGCCGAACACTTAGTTATATGCAAACAGTGGTATTAAAATGCAAAGCTTATGTCTGTCTTGAAGTTTTAAAAAAATGCATTTTTAGTAAACCACACAATTTTGTAAGAATATGAATTCAACTCATAATTTTTAGTAAGTCTTACAGGAGTCATGCTACCTTTTGTAACAACATACTTTCGAACTAACCTATGCTTCAGTTAGGACTTTTAAGGGTTGTAACGTGGCTTAGTTCATGGTTTGAGAAACAAATGATAAAGGCTCAAACTTTATTTGTACCTAACATGTTCTCTGTGATGTTCTTCAGCCTATACTCAATTAATTGTATGCTTAGATTCCAATTAAGTCTAGAATGATATTTTGGTGATGGTTCAGATACAGGAAGTTTATTTGAGAAGGCAGTCATTTTTTGTAACATTTTTCCGTTTTCGAGGATTTGTAGTGACCTCTTTTTTTGATTTTATTATCCCTACCTTTTGCCTAAACTGTTTCTTCTGGGATTATAGTCAGCCGGATGCCTCATTCTTTTTCTTCTTAAGTCTCCTTCATAGGTTTTGACTTAGTGGGATTTTCTTTTAAGAGATAATGACTGCTTGTTTTACGAGGAACCATCATTGTCTTTTGATTTGGAAGGACGTCTTCAATACTATTCAGTGTACAAAGTGAAATCTTGCGACTGAACGCGCATTTGAATTAACTGAGAAACTACTTTGCCCCAGGTTATGATTAAAGGTTTCAATTTGTGTGAATAAAAAAACTCCTACTTCTTAGGCTCAAAGGGGTTGACTAGGGATTATCATCCTTATAACTCCAATGTTTAGGATTTGAAACAACACATGTACATCGTCAGGAAAGTCTATTTAAAAGCATACTGTAGAGATTATGGTATCATTTTCGTCATCCTCCCTCTATAGGCTTACAGCTTTTAATCAAGAGTTGAATATCACAAAAATAAAGTAAAATCATAGTTTAAATATAGTCAAAACGAATGGATTACTTCAAGCCAAACATATGTAATGCATTAATGAAACAACAAAGTTTGATATAAATTAAGTGTTTGAACAATCAAAAGAAATTACAATTTGAAAATTCATGTGAAATAGACGTTCTCAATCTTGGCCATGATTTGGCATGGGAGCAGTGATCACATTGGGGGTCTCAAGAAGGTCGAACTCAATCTGCTTAGCATCAATCAAATCTTGGATTTTTATTTTTAAAGCCCAACAGCTATTTGTGTCATGTCCGGGACTATTGGAATTATAAGCGCATCTCACATTAGGATTGTACTGAGGAGAGAAGGTATTGGGATTCTGAGGAGGACCCTTCAATGTTATCAGCTTTGCCTTCAATAGGTGTTACAGTTCCTGGGACAATGGCATATTGATCTTAGTAAATTATCTCTTAGGCACATCTAGTCTACGCTGATTGCCTTGTTGTTGATGTTGCGTTGGTGCAGGATTGGAGATTAGCACAACTCCCACGAATTGCTTGCGGTTACTTCTAACACGACCCTTCTGGCTATAAATGGAACTGGTTTCCTTCTTATCATTGAATGTATTCTTCAAATCACTTGAAGACGCAGCCACTGGAATCTTTCCACTCTTGATACCACCTTCGACATGTTCCCCAGTTAGAACCAGCTCGGTAAAACCAGATGAGGAGCTTCCAATCAGATGGTTAAAGAATGGACTTATCAGAGTGCCCATGAACATATCAACCAGCTCTCTATCATATAGAGGATGTTGAACTCTTCCAGCTAAATCTCTCCACTTTTGGGAATACTCATTGAACCCTTCATTTGAGACCGTGGACATATTTTGCAATTGCACACGAGTCGGCGCAAGGTCAGCATTATATTGATATTGCTTTTAAAAAGCAACAACCAAGTCTTCCCACGTGTGAATATTGGTTCCTTCCAGCTGATAGAACCATTCAAGTTGAGTTCCAGATAAGCTTTCTTGAAAGAAATGGACCCATAATTTCCTGTCAGCAGTATGAGGTTGGATCTTCCGAACATAAGATCTCAGGTGAAGCTTGGGACAAGAAACACCATCATATTTGGAAAAAGTGGGGGTCTTGAATTTGTGAAGGATAATAACCCCCAGAATAAGACCCAGCTCTTTAAAATAAAGTCCAGGCATTTTCTGGATTTCCATGGCCTTAAGACGATCCTCCAATTGTTTGTATCTTTCATCCGCAAGAGGGTACTATTCATTGGAGTAGTCTTCATCTTCAGGAATCTCCCCAGAACCTTGCTTGCTTCCACCTTCATCCCTAACACTTCTATCATCTTCCTCTTGGTTGTCGTCTTCGTCAAAGGAGGTATCAGCAGTTGGAACCAGTTTAGCAGGACCTTTGAATCTTCTACCATATTAAGGATAGCAACTGGCTTTTGAGTCTTCTTTTTCTTGGCGATAAGCGCCATCGTATCTTTCTGTCCCTGTTCTAAGCTCAGGAGAGTCTCCTAGAATTAGGCGTTCTGTTCTTGGAGTTCCTTAACATCTAATCTAGAGCCATCTTTACTGAAATAAACAGTAAGAAGATGAGAAAACTTGTATGGGAAAACTTGTGATGTAATGATGCATGATATGAAAATGTAATGTTTTCAAGGATCTCGCGGGGTAAACAAAGAAAATGTTAGAAAGTGTGGCAGCTTTGACTGAAGAACTTTTCGTCTTTGAACGTCCTTCTATGAGAATCATTCTCACCATGTCAAGTGGGTCCTAGCTTTTGAATCGAGAAAATGTTCTTTGATCTTGACTGCATCTGGATAGAGGAAAATAAATCCTCTTGCCCCTTGCTAGACGTATGGTTCATGATACTTCGACGACATTCGATTAGAGGAAAATAAATCCTCCTCCCCCTTGCTAGACGTCTGGTTCATAATAACCTGCATCATAGGCCCTTGAGATCCTTGAAATGGTTAGTGAAAGTGATATGTGTCATGATGTCATGATGTCATGATGTCATGTTCGAATAGTTTAATCAAACGCAATCAAAACACACAAGGCCTTAGGTTCATGCTTGAATGGAGTTTACAAGTAAGTACCCTTTTGAGTTTAGTTGGCTCAACCTGTCCTAAAAGATGTAACCGAGTTCTAGGAATCTCATATCACCAATCTTTCTTTCAGGCATTGTTTCAGCTCATGCATCTGATTTTGCGGCCAAAATATCCCAAGAGTCAAATCTCAATGAGTGTAGTATCGAGTATCAACAAACTTCAGTCTGCACCAGAGTCGGCCATCTCACTACTTTCTAATGGCTAAGTTGTGTCAACTAATGTTCTAAGGTAAGATTGTGCTTATGACACCATGCAGCAGCCCAACATTCTTCTTGACTGACTCAAGGGACACCGGCACCAACCAATGTGTCGCACTAACGTAGCCATCACTTCAACCATATCTGTCTACGCCTTACAGTTTCCACAATCTATAGCTACTTACCTAAAATGCCCCTAGATCTGGGTATAGGATCTATTAAATAAATAAACCCAAACAACCCTTTGAAAGTAAAGCAGGCAAGTCAAACAATGAAAGTATTTAAATGTGAACTATCTCTAAGGTAACCCAACTTTTAGTATCCCGAGCAGAGTTTCCAGTTCTATAATACGGTGGGAGAACTGACTTTTGGTTTTGCATTTTATCGTAAATTTTGCGGATGGCAAGAGTCGCCATCAACTTTTCTTTTATCCAATAAATGAAAGGGTGAAAAGAACTAGAAAGACCTTTGAGAATTTTATGAGTAAGGGGGTAGGTTATGAAAAGGGAAGGTATTAGCACCCTTTTAATCTGTAGTTATCTACGAGCTTTCAATCGCTAGCTCACTTTTTTGAAATGCTTTACGCTGGTGTATGTTTGGAAATATTTTGAAAGTACCTAAGTACGACAATTTTGTAACAATTCTCGTATCGTTGAGAATGTTTACAAAATGTTTGTTTTGAAAATATTTATTGAAAGAAAGTGTTGTTTTTGAAAGTGTGAGGTGTGAAAATTATTTTAGTTTGTGAGCAAGATATTATGAGTGATTTACCTACTCAAAAAGTATTTGTTCTTTTCCTCCTCCTCTAGATAATGCTACCCTATTATTAGTTAGTAGGAAGCCCTGTCGTTGGGTGTGAGGGACAGACGCGGGTCATCGTACAGTCATAGAAGGCAACTTGTAGGATGCTTTAGCAATTTTCGTAAGGGACTAAGATCGTTTACTAAAGGAAACATCGAAGGGTCATCTAGAGACTACGATCTTTCTTAATAAAGGGTCTTTGCTAAAGCGTCCCACATTCGAGGGACATGACTATTTCATCCGAAGGCAACAAGCGAGGTTACCCTAGAGGTGTGTGTGTGAATAGTGTTTTGATTTCAATTAATTTTTCTTGATTAGGATTATCTAGCGGTTGATTTTAAACCTTGCCATACACGCCTAATTACTATACAAAGATAAGTAAAAGCAGTAAAATGCGGAAAATAAAGTTCTACGCCATTACAACGCTTCAGGAATGGGGATACAAATTTATGAATGGTGTTGACATAAGAAATAAACACCCAAGATATAATTAAATCACACAATACAAGTCCAAACTATTAAATAATTATCTGAGTTAAAACTCTTTTCATTCGATAAAATTAATTAATAATGTTAAACAAAAATTATTTTAAAACTAATAATTATTTAAAACAATATTAATCTATTTACAAATTTAACTATAATACCAAAATAACTTGATAAGAAAAAACAAAAAATAAATAATATGTAAAAGAAATAAAGAGAAATAGAGAAATTTTAGAAATGGGCATGGACTGAAGCAAAATCTTGGGGGTGCAGAAACTAAGTTGTCAAAAACCCAAATAAAGGGCATCTGGAAATCCAGTGTGGCAGGCTAGTAAGGGTGCAGTGTGGGCATACAGAACTGGTTTGTTGGATGGTGACGTGATGATGATCTGATGGTGAGAGAGTCTGTAGGTGAGTAGTAAGGATAATGGAGCAGCATGCATGGGAATTGTCAGGTGGAGGATTAGGAGTGGTGACAATTGTCACCACCGAATTAGGCCTTAGTTAACATTTGTTTAACAAATAAAACAAAATTAAACAAACTAAATCATTTATCAGAAAATTCCTCTCTCTAACTAGTTTCGTTCTCTCTCGCTCTCTGAATGATCTTCGCCGGAGACAAAGAACGTGCCACGTCGGAAATCGCCTTATCTTATCCTATTTACTAATCTATGATTTATTTTTCCATAAACCAAACGGTTAGCTATAGATCTAGAAGGGGATTTTCGAAACCCTAAGTGCTAAGATGTGACAACAATTGATTATTATGATGAAAAATGCTAAATAGAATGCAAAGCTAAAATAAAAAGAGAGAGATGGAGGGCGTAGCGTTCAGATTCGCGAGCTTTCCAACCTTTTGAGGCAATTTTTTGGTGAGATCTTTCCGATTTGCTACGAAAATCTCTTCCTCTTCTTCTTTATAATTTGGAACTTGCAATCTTTTTATATTTTCTGAGGGTTTTGTGAATCTGGAAAATGATGAATGTTATGGTTTTTGTGTTTGATAGCTTGTTAAGATATTAAATCGTAAGAGATTTTTCTTTGTGAAATGTTTTCTGTCTGATTTTTTTGAAGGGTTTGTGAATCTAGAAAAGGATAAACAATTAGGGTTTGGGATTGGATGCTTATGCAGCTTTTGTGTTTCTCTGATATGAACAGTATTCTCCCCCTGATTTCTATGCAATTGATGCTTATATACTGATATCACTTTAGAGTTTTTTCTGTTGATGGATTCAATGATTGAGATAGCATGCCTGTCAGAATTTCAATTTCATATTGGGCTTTTGACTTTCTATTTTTTTTCCTTTTCTGATATGTGTATTTTGTTGGGTTGTTCCTTTTTTGTACTTAGAATGAGTCTATGCCCGACTTCAACTGGAAGAAGTATCATAATAAATCTATGCTCGATTTAATCTGAGCCAGAAGATGTCTATGCTTGTCTTCAACTAGAAAAAGTATCAGAATAAATCTACACTCAATTTAATCTGAACCAGAAGATGTCTACGCCCGTCTTCAACTGGGAGAAGTATCATAATAAATCTACGCTCGATTTAATCGGAACCAGAAAATGTCTACACCCGTCTTCAACTGGAAGAAGTATCAGAATAAATATATGCTCGATTTAATCTGAGCTAGAAGATATCTACGCCCGACTTCAACTAGAAAATATGATGGAAAGAGTCTACGCATGACTTTTCTGAAGGAGTATTAGAATAAATCTATGCTCGATTTAATCTGAGCCAGAAGATATCTACGCCCGACTTCAACAAGAAAATATGTAGGAAAGAGTCTACGCATGACATTTCTGAAGGAGTATCAGAATAAATCTACGCTTGATTTAATCTGAGCAAGAAGATCTCTACTCTCGACTTCAACTGGGAGAGGTATTGGAATGAGTCTTCCAAGGAACTATTTTTTCAAAATTCAGTCTTCGAAGGAAATGCTTGTCAGATTAAATCTCTGAAGGAAATGCTTTTCAGAATAAATTTCTAAGGTAAGTGATTTTCAGAATTCAGTCTCTGAGGAAGATGCTTGTCGGAATTCAGTCTCCTAGGAAATGCTTGTCGGAATTCAGTCTCCGAGGAAATGCTTATCGGAATTCAGTCTCCAAGGAAATTCTTGTCGGAATTCAGTCTCCGAGGAAATGCTTATCGGAATTCAATCTCCGAGGAAATGTTTGTTGGAATTTAGTCTCCGAGGAAATGCTTGTCGGAATTCATTCTCTGAGGAAATGCTTGTCGGAGTTCAGTCTACGAGGAAATGCTTGTTGGAATTCAGTCTCTGGGGAAATGCTTGTCAGAATTCAGTCACCGAGGAAATGCTTGTCAGAATTCAGTCTCCAAGGAAATTCTTGTCGGAATTCAGTCTTCGGGGAAATGCTTGTCGGAATTTAATCTCCGAGGAAATTCTTGTCGAAATTCAGTCTCCAAGGAAATGCTTGTCGGAATTCAGTCTCCGAGGAGATGCTTGTCGGAATTTAGTCTTCGAGGAAATGCTTGTTGAAATTCAGTCTCCGCTGAAATTCTTGTCAGAATTCAGTATCCGAGGAAATGCTTATCGGAATTCAGTCTTCAAGGAAATGCTTGTCGGAATTCAGTCTCCAAGGAAATGCTTGTCGAAATTCAGTGTCTGAGGAAATGCTTTTTAGGAGATGTTGTTCAGAGTAAATCTTTGAAGGAAGTCATTTGGTCATGCAGATGGTTGCCCCGTCTTGTTTCGAGAATTTATCTACAATTCTCTTTCATTGGTAAACCCGACCTGTTTCGGGAATTCATACCACTTAGTTTTTAATAGTTGCCACGTCTTGTTTCGGGAATTAATCTTCGACTTGTTTAAAAATTGTTGATGATATTCGTCTTGTTTATAGGCTTTACCTAAAAGACAAAGTTTGTCTTTATGCAATGTCATGACGCATGTAATGAATTGCATAATGATGTTCTCAAAATAAATGAGAGTGTGTTATATGTGTTCCGTGTACATATGTTATGATATTTTGTAAATGATGTATGAGATGTAAGATGTCGTTGACGGCAACAGTAGTTTCGTGTAACATTTTTGGCCAAGAAAAAGAAAATCTATGACTGTCGCTGGGGATGAAGAGTATGAATCTTCAATTTTGTTTAGAATGTATTTGTTATGGACTCTCGTTTTCTGTTTTGGAGGATACTCTGCTGGGGGATTCCTGCTTAATGTTTTAGAGGATACTCCGCTGGGAATGTTTGACTTCTTCTTGGGAATAAGAGCACAGGAACGCTGGTTGTTCGTCATTCTACTGGGGAATTTAAATCTTATATACCCTGACTAGGGTTAAAAGAGATGGATAACCTTTCGAGGTGTTGTCCTATTGGGTTTCCTATATGGATGTTGACATTTATTTTTACAGAAACCATATGGTTAGCTTAAGATCTAGAAGGGGATTTTTGAAACCCTAAGTGCTCAAATGTGACAACAATTGATGATTATGATGAAAAATGCTAAATAGAAATAAAAATGAAAAGAAAAAGAGAGAGACGGAGGCCATAGCATACAAATTCGCGAGCTTTCCAACCTTTTGAGGCTTTTTCTAGTAGATCTTTCTGATTTGCTACGAAAATCTCTTCCTCTTATTCTTTATGATTCGGAACTTGAAATCCTTTTATACATTCTGAAGGGTTTTGTGAATCTGGAAAATGATGAACGTTAGGGTTTCTGTGTTTGATAGCTTGCTAATATATTGAATCGTGAATGATTTTGCTTTTTGGAATGTTTTCTATCTGATATTTTTTGAAGGGTTTGTGAATCCGGAAAAGCATGAACAATTAGGGTTTGGGATTGGATGCTTGTGAAACTTTTGTGTTTCTCTGATGTGAACAGTATTCTCCCCCTAATTTTTGTGCAATTGATGCTTATATACTGATATCACTTTAGGGTTTTTTCTGTGTATGGATTCAATGATTGAGATAGCAGGCCTGTCAGAATTGCAATCCTGTATTGGGCTTCTAATTTTCTATTTTTGTTCCTTTTCTGATATGTGCATTTTGTTGGGTTGAGCCTTGTTTCTGACTTTTCTATTTTATGCATGTACGAAACTTTCACTACAGTAATTCCGTTATCTGTTATTGGGCTTGAATTTTTTATTCAGTTTGCACCTATTATTTTCCAATTGTTTCTGTTTTTGCTATTGGGCTAGAGTTTGCGATTTTGTACTGGCCTATTTTTACTGCATTGTGATGAAGTCCTAAGTTAGTGACCATTTGCTTCTCTTTTTGTCTTTACTGTGAACTAAACAAAAGCCTCTTTGTACATTTGTTTGAGATTTGCAGTAAAGAAAATAAGCCCGTGATTAGCATTATAACTCTGATTTTGTTGATTGTGAAACAAAACAATATGAGGCTTTATTGTTGTTGGGCTTAAACATGATTTAAAACCACCCTTGAACTGATTCCTATCACAAGAACCTAGTGATGAACTTTGAAAAGAAAACTTTGAAACCTTTTGTTAATTATCAAGTTTATTGATGACTGCTTGTTAACCAATTTGCGTTTTCCTTGTTTCATATATGAGACAAAGTGGGCAAGGGCTTGAAGGAAACTATGGTTGTCATGGAAGAGCTCTTGGAGGGAAGGCATGAAACATGAAGAATTTGGAATCACATAGAAGCTCATAAGATTTTAGAAATCTCATTTGGTTTGTACTTATAAAAAAAAGATAATTTGCCTTGTAATTTGAACTTTGAGTGAAGCTTAATTATATCTTGAATCCATGAACTTTAAAAGTATTAAATTTAACTTGAAAGATAATGAATTTTAGAAATGAACTTGCAATGTTTTCCTTGAGACTCATGCTTGTATTCTGAAAGTAAAACTTGGACAACAACTTGCCAAATTATGAGATTAAATTCCATTTGAAATTTCTTGAGTGAAAGTTTGATTAAAAATCAAATTTTGAATCATCTTGATGCCTTAAATCTCTTTAAAGTTCCAATAATGAAAACAATCTGCCCAACAATGATGCACTGTGAAATCCCAACAAAGATGCACTCTAAAAGCCCATCAACTTCAACGATTCTTGCATAATATGCTTCAGTATCTATCCTCAAAATCAATGGCTCGAAAAGTAGCTCAGAAATCACTTAATCATAGGAGCCAAATAAAATCTCTTCTAATGAAAATCTATGTAGAAACTTCTCCTTAATTACTGAACTTAAGAACAATGTCTTACCTTGGAAGAAACTCCATAATCCTTCAAAAGTTTTGTCAATAAATACATTACTCGCTTCAATAATCCAAGTCTTAGCTAAGAAGCCAAAAAAATAGGAGAAAACATTGATTCAGGATCAATACTTGCTACTCTGAATCCCATGATAAAAAATCAATTGAGATGACCTAAGGCCTGAGGAGCTTTGGTAGCCTTGAGCAATTGGAAACCCTAAGAGCATGAAGAGATCTTTTTGAATGAAATCAGAGGGAAAATTTTGGGGTACAACACAGAGGCCTGCCTAAGCTGAAGTTTTCTTCAGATGCTCTATGTGAAGCATATCACAAAGGCAAATTTTCTAAAACATCTTTTAAAATAAAAAATGTTGTTTCCACCTCTCGACCACTAGAACTTTTACACATTGACCTTTTTGGACCATTCAAAATTGCGTTAATCAATGACAAGAAATATGGACTTGTCATAGTAAATGACTACAACCGTTGGACATAGGTTAAATTCCTAAGGCACAAGAATGAGTCTCATTATGTGTTCTCAAGGTTTTGCTCTAAAGTGCAAAATGAGTATGACTCTAAAATAGTTAAAGTCAGAAATGATCATGATGGGGAATTTGAAAATAAAGATTTTGAAAAAGTATTTGACACCCATGGCATATCCTGTGATTTCTCATGTCCTAGAACTCCATAAAAAAATGGAGTTGTGGAAAGAAAGAATAAGATATTACAAGAAATGGTTGGAACCATGATTACTGAAAAAATGTGGCTAATGTGATACGGTGGAAGAACCGACTGTTAATATTGGTTTTACGCTTGTGTTCGTAAGTGTTGCTGTAAGCAAGAATCGCCACTAACTTTTCTTTTATCCAAATTAAGGAAAGGGTGAAAAGAACAGAAAAAGACCTTTTCGAGAGTTTTATGAGTAAGGGGGTAGATTATAGAAAGGGAAGGTGTTAGCACCCTTTCCATTCGTAGTTATCTCTGGGCTCTTAGATGCTATCTCATGTTTTTAAAATTGCTTATGCTTTGTGTTTTGAAAAAAGTAGTTTGAAAATTCCTTAGTGCAGCGATTCGCTTTGTGACAACTTTTGTATCAGTCCTCAAGAGTGTTGACAAAGCGAATGTTTTTTAAAGTGTTTTGAAATGTTTATGTGTAAGTGTGAAAATTTGTTTTGAGCAAGCATCTAACAACTATCTACTTGTACTCGAGAAGGTAGTTATTTTCCTCCTATCCTTTAGACATTATTATCCTACTATTATTGAGTAGGTAGCCCTATCGTTGGATGTATGAGGGACATTCGAAGGGGCGTTATGGTCACGAAGACAACTTGGCAAGGAATTTTAGTAACTGTCCTAAAGTTCTAAGATCACTTTTAACCGAGACAACATCGAGAGGGTCATCGAGGGGCTTGTGATCTTTCAACTAGAGGACAGCCACTAAAACTTCTCACGTTTCGAGAATTGTGACTGTTTTCTGAAGGCAAACAAAGTGGGAGTACCCTAGAGGTGTATATGTGCATGGTTTGTTATGTTCATTTATTTTAGTCTTGTGTTAAGTTTGTTAGCGTTTGATTTCAGACTTTTCATACAAGCCTAATTACAAACATTTAATATTTTGCAGAAATTTAAAGTGCAGAAATTGTAAATCCTATGCTATTACAATGTTTCGGGGAGGGGGTATTTACATGTCCAAATGGGGAAAAATAAAGAAAGCGATAAAGTCTTATTTTAATCTATTACATCCAGTATACAGGTACAGTAATATAAAAATTCGAGAATAAATAACGCGCGAATGGTAAAGACGTCTAAAGCCTAAAACAAATCTAAATGAAATAAGAAAATATATTTTTGTTTATTTTAAATTATTTTAAGAAAATAACTAAGTGAAATTAATATCTAAAATTTAATTAGAAAACAAAATTAACTAAAATCTAAGTCTTTGTTGTTTTTATTATGAAAAGAAAATAATTAAAGCTAAATTAGATCCTAAATTTTAATTTTATTTTAAATTAAAAAAAATAGTTAAAATATTTATTTAATTTATTTACAAAATTAGTTTAATTAAAAATACTAACTTAATACATTTTTGTGATTTTTTTGATTTAAAGTTAATTAAAAATCGATAAAGAAATGAATAAAGCAAAATTAAAGATAGAAGAACCCTCCTTCGGTTCAAAGGGAAAACATGGCCTTTCGATTTCGGGAGAATGATGGGCTTTTCAATCCATAGGGGAATGTGGTTTTTTTTAATCCAAGAAGGGATGCTTTACTTTTCGATCCAGGGTGGATGTTGTCTTTCGATTTGAAACTGCAAGACAAATATTAGCCAAATAAGGATGCAGGACCTGGGTATCAAACCCAAGTCCTTCGATCATGTGCACTTTTGGCCTATTCTGGATGGATCTGCAACAAATGTTAGGTAAAAAACAAATACATATCTGGGTGTCGAACACAGGTCCTTAATATATCTTGCACATACAAATTTTGATCTCTTTACCAATCTTACCAACAGTTGGAAGCTTCGATTTGGCACTTCTGGGCGTAGAGATGCTTGCTTAGGGACTGGTGATTGGGAACACTTCCTGCAGACTTTAGGGAGTGAATAGGGTGTTGCTGAAGACTCCTTCGAATGGGACTATTTGTAAGGACTTTGATAGTTTCAGTATGCTTATGAGGCAACGTGTGCGTGTCTTTCTTTCTTGTGGGTCTCTCCTCTCTTTTTTTGTCCTCCCTTAAACTTGCTAGTGTGCTCCTTATATAGAGGGGAAGGAGGGGACATGGTACTAGGGTAGTAAACATCCATAAACATGTTCTTTAAGGCCATGAATGAGAAATTTAATTTGGGCAAAAGACATGGAATTCTTGTCTCTTTTTGAACTTGAATGAATGTGGACACCTCTGACTTTCGAATACCTTCAGTCCCTGCTGTTGTACCCCAAAATTTGCCCTCTCATTTTTCAAGGCATTCCTCACAAAGATTCTCAAGGTTCAAGCTTGCACAAGTACATTGGGATTTTACAGCACCAGAATTAAAAGGAAACTGTCAAAAAGAGAGAAATCAGATAGAAATAATATTTTGACAAATTTGGAGGAAAATAGGTCTCCTTCGATTCAGCCCCCTTCGATTGGGCATATGCCGCCTACATGTTTGTTTCGTTTGGACAAGCTTCGATGGGATAAAATAACCATCTCTATGCATCCTTCGAATCCACTTGCACCAAGGGCCTCTTGCAGACTTTGCCTCTCACAAGTTTTGTTTGAGCCAAGAGATATCTTCATACAAGCTTCAATTTGGTTTCCCTTTGAAACAGAGTCCTTCGACTCAGGAACGTCCTTCGACTCAGGAATGTCCTTCGACTCAGGAATGTCCTTCGACTCAGGAATGTCCTTTGACTCAGAAAGTAAAGGCCTCCTTTTGGTTTTCTTCAATTCAAAAATCCAATAATCTTCTGAAAGCTTCCTTCAATTCAGAAGTTAATAACCTTCTGAAAAGTGTCATTCGATCGCACCATTCTCCCCTCACCTGTTTGCCTTGGATTCATAAGCTTTCGATTGGATGGATGGCTACCTTCCTGTGACTTTCAAATTCATCTTCATGTATGATTCGAATGCACCTTCATATCACCTTCGAATCCATCTGCAAACCCTTCGACACGCCATAGTCCTGCATTATGACACACAACTTGGTGGTCCATTCGAAGGACTTGCCATAGTTGGGGAATAATTGTTCTCTTACTTTGGAGTTTGGTCGAAGGTTTGGGCCTAAGTTATTAAAAGCAAGAAGACTCAAAATGGCATATTCAGCTAAGAAGGTCCATTCGAAGAACACACGATTGGTTCATTCGAAGGATACACAACTGGTGAAAACAAATGTTGTGTTATTCTAGACTGGTCAAAAGGTGTAGAAAGATGGAGGATTCGACTCAAAAGATCAAGTTAAACATTTAGACCCATAGGCTAGGCTACGTGTTTTCCCTTTTCGGGCCTCAAACATATGACTCACCCTATACTTAATTGTTTATGCAAGCTAAAATAGGCTTTTACCCATTTGTTGTCCAAGACCACTTGCACTTAATAGTATAATACTACCTTTTAGAAAAGTTTGTCTTGAGCCTTGCGCCTATTTTTCCTTCAGAAAGAAGCAACCCATCTGAACCATTCATCTTGCTTTTATGGCACAAGTGGACACTTACTTTCCAGCTGAGCCTTATTTTATTATTTTTGCTTCCCAAGCTTCTCACAAACCTTTGTCTATAAATAGAGAGTTCATTTGCACAAAGGAAAAAAAAGAGAGGGTAGAGGAAGGGAATGTATCTTCAAAATTCTCATGCACCATAAAATTCTTAAACACTTCAACACTTGTTTCTGAAGAACAACACATTCCAGTTTCCTTCGAGTCAAGGAGCATCCCACTTGTTCCTTCCTTTGAATCCAGCAAAGAAGGATATTCCACTTGTTTTGCTCTTTCGAATCCAGTGTCGAAGGCCTACCCTGGGTCTTTTCCTTCGAATCAAGAGGCATTCAAAGCAACTGTTTCAAAGTCCAGAACACGCTCTAACCTCCAGCAAGGTAAGTCAATTTTAACCTTTGGCCCTTCGTTTCCAGCATATAATGTTGTGATACGGTAGGAAGAACTGACTGTTTTTGGAATGCTGGTTTGCGTTTGTTTTCACAAAATGTCACGGTAAGTAAGAGTCGCCACCGTCTTTTATTTTATCCAACAAGGAAAGGAAAAAAGCACAGAAAAATTCCTTTTTCGAGATATTTCTGAGTACGGGGGGGGGGGGGGGGGGGGGGGGGGGGGGGGGGTAGATTATAGAAAGGGAAGGTATTAGCACCCTTTCTATCCATAGTTATCTACGGGATCTTAGGTACTTGCTCATCATTTTCAAAATTGTTTTCTTTGTGCTTGTGGGTTTTGAAAAGTCTTTGTTTTAACTTTGATTTAACTCTTGCGTCTGTCTTCAAGAGTGTAATGAAGTGTTTTGGAAAACTTGTTTGTAAAAGAGTGTAAGTGTGAAAAAGTTTTGTTTTGGATGAGCAAGTATCTAAGAACTAATCTACCTACTCGAAAAAGGAATCGTTCTATGCTAATTTCCTTTAGACAATGTTATTCCACTATTAGTGAGTAGGTAGCACCATCGTTGGAGTTTGAAGGTCAATTCGAAGGAGGGACATACGGTCACTAAAGCAATGTTAAGATGCCTTAGCGGTAACCCTAATGTCTTAGATCATTTATTCGAGGCAATGATATCTGAGGCAACCTTTCTGAGGCAACTGTGATCTTTTAGATAAGAGGGCAACCTCTAAAACAACCTATACTCAATGACCGCTTACGAAGGCAACCAAGTGGGGTGTACCCTAGGAGTGCGCATGTGCGAGTGTGTTGATTTCAGTTATTTTTATCTTTGCACATGTTTAGGGTGATCTAATTGATTTTAGATTAAACATTCATTCTTGTCATGCAAACCCTATTATCAAACATCTACCAGTTGTATATTTGCAGAAATTAAAGGTGCGAAATTTAAACTAAATTATTACAAGGCGTCGGGTATTTACATCGCCAAAAGCAACCCTTTGAAATTTAAAAGCGGAAAAATAAATGTCCTAATTAATTATTACAAATCGGGAGCAGATACAAATAATTGAATAAAGGAAAAGAAAAGCGCGCGATGCGAAATTAAATCGAATGCGAAATTAGGGTTTTGACCCTTAAAAGAAAAAAAAATGTGTTGTTTTTATTTTTAAGAAAAGGAATTAAATCCTAAATTAATTATTAAATAAATTAATTAATGAAAAAAATAAGGACATATTTTTGGAGTTTTTGTTAATTTAGAAAAGAAAATGAAATAATTAAACTAATGTTAAAACCTAATTTTTCTAATTGATTTTTTTATTATTTGCAAAATAAATTAAAGTTACCTAATTAATCAACCTAATTAATTAATTAATATTTATTAATGAAAAAATAAAATTCTGAAATTTAATTGAATAAAAAATATTTTTTGTGATTTTTTGATAAAAAAATAAAATTGTTTATTGGTTAGTAATTAAATTAAACAAAATAAAATAATTAAATTAAATAAACAAAATATAAGAAAAAGAGTGAGATGGGCCTGATTTTGGGTTGTTGTTGTGAATAGCAATTATTTTGGCCCAATGATGCTGATCCAATTTGACTTTTCTGATCTAATGCGCTGGCGTTGACTTGGTCCTTTGTGCACCTTCAATGATGGCCACCAGATCTGGCCATCTGGCCATCTGGCGTGCTGGATGGTGAGTGTCCATGGTGGAAGCTTGGCTTGAGTATGCACTAGATTACCTAAAAAGAAATATTATGAAGAAAATAGGGGGACCTGGGATTTGAACCCAGGTCCTGAAGGGAATTCCATGATATGCTTGCCACTACGCTGCTTGACTTGTTTTGTTAATACAATATAAACTAAATATAATATAAGAAAACAAGCGTTATTGGAAAATAAAAAGTAAAAGGCGCGCTCGTTCAAACAAGCTAATGGGTGGGTGACAACACATCATCCCCTTCCTCCCTCCGTAGCTAAAAGTCTACAACACCTATACCTACGGACGTTGGCCGTCACTACACGTCATGTCCATTCCAAAATCTCGTGCAGGCCATGTAAATGAATTCTAAGACCATGGTTTGAGGTCGTCTCATCCTCCTGATTACAACCATGGCCATTATTAGGGCCAATTATTCATGAAAACAAAAACCCCAAAAACAAAACTGAAACCCTAACAATGGTGGATTTCGTTACAGGTCATATAAATGCAGTTGAGTAATGCCAAAAGCTTGCAAATGATTTGTAGATTGAGAATATGCCATCAATTCATGTCAACAATGCCTAAATTTCAAATATGAATTCAAGAACAGGGTGAGTTCGTGAGTGACTTACAGCGCGTGAGAGGGCTAAAAAATGCTTGGTTTTGATTGCCTAGGTTGTGGAGACTGCCATGAAACGATTGAGATCGTTAAAGAGCCTTGAAACTGCCTCTAAGAGTGATTTCGAACTCACACTTTTTACTTCTTTTTGCAAATTTTGTTCTTGCCCAATGCTTGATCTCCAACCTCTTTTTGATATGCCTCGCCTCCTTATGTATTGTACAATGCATTAGGGTTGTTTATTTAGTCCAAATCCCTCTCCATCAATGACTTTGATATTTGATTTGATTCCCTTTAACAACCTTCCAAATTTGGCCTAAATCCAATCTCCTTGTACACAATTGCCTTGATACGATTTTGATTGCCTTGCTAGCTGCAATCAGAGCCTGAAACAATCACAAAATCCTTGTTATCAATGCTTTTGGATTTTATTTGATTTAATTTGATTTAATTTAGAATAATTCAAATAAAAACCAAATTAAATAATAAAAATATGATATGGACATATGGCCAAGGCTAGAGCACTTGGGTTATAATGCCAACTCAAAACAAGTGAAAAAGAATGGGCCCATTTGGCAAAATTTGAAGTTTTGGGGATAGTTGACTTTTGGCAATTTTGCAAAAAAGGTCAACTTCAACAATGCATAACTTCCTCAATTTTGACTCTTTGGAGGTGTTCTTGGACTTTTTATAAAGACTGAGATGTCCTCTAATCAACCCTTTTGGTATCATCTCAATTTGATGTTCCATGCTCATGTATGAATCTCTGACAAAAAAGGTGTTTTTGTTGACCTTTCAAAATGACCTATAATGTCCGAATTCATAACTTCTTGTTAGTGCATATTTTGATCTTGGGAGATGAATATGGATTGTAGGGAATTGCATCCTCTCCAAAATTATATTTGGATGGCTCATTTCTCATAAAGTATGGGAAAGTTATGCTTGGTCAAAGTTGAGTTGACTTTTCCTACAAAACCCTAATTTAGCAACTTTTGAATCTTGATGAATTGTGAGCAATCCTTGATGAATCATGATCAAACCTTGATCAAATGATGAAATATACTTCAAAATTAGGATGTTGACCAAAAATATTGAAGTTTGACTGTATGGGGGTCATAGTTGACTTTTGCCCTAGCATAGTCGATTTTTGGACGTTTGAGCAATTGACTGAGCAAAATTCCTCTACAAGGCTTAAAACTTGACATGGATGATCTTGAGAACATATTAGGACAATGTTGAGCATTTGGGACCACCTGGAATCAAGCATCTTGATGCAACATGAAACCCTAATTTGGGGTAGACTGCTTTAGGATAGAGTTTGCCTGGCCAATCCTTGAGCAACTTGGAGATCTTTCTTGCCATGTTTTGAGAAATATGGGAGGGTAAATTTGGGGTACAACCCATGTAAATAAGTTTTCCTTTTCATTTAACGCATGTACATACTATTTTCTTCTTTTTGTTTTCACTCTATTAATATGTGTCATGGTTAACAATCTTCTTGGCTTTTGCTCTTGGTACATTTAAATACGCTTTAAAGAATTAATCTAGTCTTAAGGTGATGTTGGCATGGCCTTGGGCCATGTTACTATTCAAACTCAAATGAAAGAAACAGGAGACAGAAAAGTTAGAGACGGAGCCTCTGGCTTCCATACTAACCTTCAGGCCAAATGAAAGAGGCAGTCGAAAGGCACAACATGTTGGCCTCCAGGCCCCAGTCGAAAGCCAAAATATGCTGGCTTCTAGGCCCCAGTCAAAACTCATTCCTTCACCCCTTTTCAGGTAAGGTCGAAGAGGTCCAGAAATGGAAGAGTCGAAGGGTTTGATGCCCTAAATCGAAAGATCCATTTTTTCTTGCTTTTACCTTATTTTTGCCTTTATATTTTCATACAATTCAATATGGTTGTAATAGTGTAGGATTTATTTCTTGCACTCTTTTATTACCTTCATATAAATGTTAGTAATTAGGTGTGTATGGCAAGATAAAATCAACAAGTAGACAACCCAAAAAATCAAAGACAAAATGCATGTAATCAAACACACTTTCACACATGCACCCTTAGGGAAATTCCACTTGTTGCCTTACAAAAATGGCCATGTTATGCATGTGGGATGTCTTAGCACAAACAAATCGAAAAGATCATAGTCCCTCGATGACGCTATCAAAGTTGCCTTTCAAAATGATCTTAGTCCCTACAGAAAAAGTGCTAAGTCATTTCACAACATTGCTATCATGGTCATATGATGACCCAACACTCGTCCCTTCATATCCAACGATGGGGCTTCTTATCAAATCAATGGTAAGATAGCAACATCTAAAGGAGGAGGAAAAACACATCTAAAACCTTTTGAGTAGGTAGATTACTTTTAGTTACTTGCTCAATTTCAAAACAAACATCCTTTCTATTTTCAAAACAATCACATACACTTTCCAAAACATCTTCAAAACACTTTCCAAAAATTGAAATATTTTCAAAAGCTCAACACTTTGCATACATTCTTACGAACGGAAATCATTGCAAAGTTTGCCTAAACGATGGCACCTTTTCAAAATACTTTCAAAACCACACAAAAGCACAATTTTTAAACAAAAGCAAGTGATCTAACAAGTAACTAAGAGCCCATGGAAAACCATGGATGGAAAGGGTGCTAATACCTTCCCTTTTCATAATCTACCCCCCGAACTCAAGAAAACATCTCAAAAGGTCTTTCCTGTGCTTTTTCACCTTTCCTTATTGGATCAAAGAAAAGTCGGTGGCGACTCTTGCTAAACCACGACATTTGAAAACACAATCGCAAAACCCTCAAGTCAGTTCTCCCACTGTATCACACCTGCCCTTCGATTGGACCTATTGTATATCCTTTGAATGGCCCTTTATTTGCCTCCTTTGAATGGACCTTTTGTGTACCCTTCGAATGGATTTTTGAATGTCTTTCGAATAGTCTATATGTATGCCTTGTGCCCTCATTGAATGGGACACTAAGGTGTGTATCCTTCATTTTGAACCAATATGTGTGCTCTTTTGAAGGGATTGCATGCATCACTTATGTGCATCACTTGCAATTCCTTCGAATAGGCCAACAAAGTAAAAACTATACGTGTCGAAACAAACTTCCCAAAGGAGATACTGCCCAATCGAAGCAGGAATCAAGCTTTCTCCAAAGAAATTAAATGCCCAATCAAAGTAGGAGTCAAACTTGCATGCAGGTAGTCATCAAGACAAACCTGCAGAGGCCCTTGCTCAATCGAAGCAGGCATGCATGTAACCATTGCATTGTGAATCAAGCAATCGTGTAAAGTGAATGGTGCAATCGAAGGATGTATGCAGGAAGCCATTGCCTTGTGCCTGCTGGCATGAAGGGAGTTCCTGCCTTATTAATTGAAGGCAATCGTAGAGAAGGCACTTGTCCTCTAAATTGAAGGAAAGCTGCAGGAGGCTATTGCCAACACCTTCTGAATCGAAAGAAGCCAGTAAGAAGCCAGTAAGAAGCCAATGCCCTCTGAATCAAAAGAAGCCAGTTGGAAGCCACTAACTTCTGAATCGAAGGACACTAACAAGAGGCTCTTCCCTTTTGAATCGAAGGAGGTTGTTTCAAAGGAAACAAATGCCCATTCGAAGCTTGTATACAACAAACAAGAAAAAGGCTAAGGCTTCAATCTAAGCTTGGAAATTTGAAGAAAGCTTGAAGGAGGTTAGGTTCTCAATCGAAGAAAATTTTGTGCAGCCTTGACTTAGTGGAAATTTTGTGATAAAAATCTTTGAGAGATGGGAGGGGAAATTTTGGGGTACAACAGCTAATCACTCCTGGCATTTTTCTACTAACATAATTTCAAATTCCATATTATTTTAAAAAAGAATTGTGAACTTTATTTCAAATTAAACTTTGAACTACACCTACAAATTCGCAATTTTCAAACACAGACGAATTTCAAAGGATTGCTCGAAAGCATTTACACAATCCTATAAAAAAACTAACCAAACCATACGAACTATGGAATTGGACTATGATTCTTTGGAAGGAGATTCCTAGGCACGTGGTTAAAACTAAGGTGAGTCCCCTAATTAAAAAGTTAGATCATTTTCCTGTGCAATTAATAATAACATGCTTTTAAATAGAAATACATGATTTACCCTAAAACCTAAAATAGGATTCCTCGTGAGAACAAGGGAGATGAAGGGTGCCTAACACCTTCCCTTTAATAACTAACTCACGAATCCAGTAATATCTAAAACATATAGGGTTTTTCGTTCCTTTCTCGTCCTTAGGACAAAGAGTAGTGGTGGCAAATCGTTATTGTTTTCCGGTTACGACAGTGAGCGACTCTGTTGGGGACATAATCATAGGGTTTTCTTGGGGTTCTTTCTATTTTTGGCATGTTTTTCTTTCCATATCAAATTATTTGTTTATCTATCTGTTTATTTATTTATTTTATTTCATTATGATATTATTTATGTTGTTGGTGGATTTTTATTTCAAAATAAAATATCAAACCTTAGAAGAAGGATTTCCAATTGGCCAAGGGAATTTATCATCCCAATAAATTTTTGCGATGACTTCTCTTAGAGTAGGTCGAGTTCCGAGAAATGCCTTTTAGAGGGCTAGACTCTCTTGGAGGTATGAATTTGGGACTTGACCGATGACTCTTTGTATAACCCTAAAAAAATATCATAGTGAGACCTTGTGTAACCTAAGAGACGAAAGTCTCGGTCTACAAAGAGGCTCCACTTAAGGGAGGCCTTTGTTCCTTTTCTCTATAGTGTTATCCTTGATATCCTTAAGGAAGGCACCATTTTGGGGAGGGTAGAAAATCCGTAGGAAGAACTTATGAACCTACCTACTAAGGATACACTTATAATCCCACTACCAAATTGCATCACCGTGCATAACATACATCTTACATTTCAGAATATTCATTTTGCATTTTATTTTGTCTTATTCATAAGATTTCTAATATATATATATATATATATATATATATATATATATATATATATATATATATATATATATATATATATATATATATATATATATATATATATATATATATATATATATATATATATATATATATATATATATATATATATATATATATATATATATATATATATATATATATATATATATATATATATATATATATATATATATATATATATATATATATATATATATATATATATATATAATAAAAAGAAGAAAGGTTTTGGTGAGTATCCTAAAGAGAATGTGATAAGAAACCAACGCTTCCCATTAGCGCCATGACGACTGATTTGAAGAAAGTTATATACCTCGTAGAGAA